>VSMD01140153.1:0-10513 GCA_008750895.1 Mirza zaza | reverse complement strand
AGAAATTAATTGGCCAACTAATATATATAGAAAAAAAATTAGCCGGGCATGGTGGCGCATGCCTGTAGTCCCAGCTACTTGGGAGGCTGAGGCAGCAGGATTGCTTGAGCCCAGGAGTTTGAGGTTGCTGTGAGCTAGGCTGATGCCACGGCACTCACTCTAGCCTGGGCAATAAAAGTGAGACTCTGTCTCAAAAAAAAAAAAAAAAAAAAAAGAGCCACTCTTCGTCCTCCTCTAGACTGCTCTGGGACAGGAGGTGTGCCTGCCTCAGCAGCTCCCCTGCGCTCTGGTTCCAGCTGGAGTCAGCCAGTGCGGGCACCAGCAAAGGTGGCTGTGTCCCTTACCCGCAGGCTGGCCTGTGCAGCGGCCTCTCCACTCACCTCTCTTTGCCACACAATTCTGCTAACTGCTTCTTCCCATGGCTCCTTCAGAACTAGGGGTGGGAACAGCATCTTGCTGTTACTAGCCCCAAAGTACTGCACTTTACCTTATTTCTTTTCTATGCTACCCTTAATTAAACTGTCTTCAAATTACCAAATTTGAGGAGCGTCATGGTTTTCTTGCTGGAACACTGACTGATAACAATAGTTATCTTTTGGAGTAAAAAAGGGGAGAAAATATAGAAACACATGTTTGTATTTCTCTGCAAATGCATGACAAACCTCTGGAAGATAGACAGAAAGCAATGAAACCTGTTACCTGGTATGTGGGGAAAATGGAGCAGTGGGAACTGGGACCAAGGAACAGCAACAAAGGGAGGGAAACTTTGCACGGTACCTTTCTATATTGATTCTTTTAAAACCAGGTGAATGTATAACCTACTCTAAAAATTAATATATTTAAAATTAGGGCTCACGCACTTAATCTAAATTGTCTTTAAACATTGCAGCTTTATTTCAGGATTGACGGTGAAGATTAACATTTGAATTATTTCCAGATGAGCTTCCTATTGCCCAAGCTGACCAGCAAAAAGGAAGTAGACCAGGTGATAAAAAGTACTGCAGAGAAGGTGTTGGTTCTCAGGTTTGGGAGAGATGAAGATCTTGTCTGTCTGCAGCTAGATGATATTGTAAGTGAATTTTTTAAGTAAATAGCTTTTTTTAAAGTCTTTATATTCTCACTTCATCATCTGCAAAGTGTGTGGGATGGAGCAGGCAGGGCTGGGCGGAAAGCTGTTCAGTCACCGATATACTTTCCCAAGAGCTGATCACGTGCCTACCCTGTGCTGAACCCCCGATATGCGATTATGCTGACTCTGTCCCACATGTCCTTCCCACTTAACAGCTGTCAGTGCTCTGTTTCACCAGCAAGGCAATGGAAGGGCAGGAAATGTGATTAACAGGCATCTATGGACGTTATCTTTTTTGATGCCCACAATGGTGGAGTAATAATAGCCCCATTTCCCAGCGGGGAAAATAAACACCAGGGAGGAAAAATAACTTCCCACAGGCACAGATCCACTAAATTGCAGAGCTGGGATTTGAACTCAGTTTTCCGTAGCTGCCACTTCTCTTCCCTAGTGAATTGTCTCCAGTATGTCCTAATGATGATCTCTGATCTCACAGCACATCTTCACACTCTGATTTGTAAGAAGGAGGAGTATGGGACAGGGGAGGTGTATTCTTGTCCATTTCATCATGGAGAAAGGCTTAACCCAGGACTAAGGCCTCTTCCCACCATTTCTCCTGGTGCCATCCGCTGTAGAAATCGAGTGTAAGATTCCTCATTTCTGTGGTTAAAAATGAGTGTATGTTGTGTTAACCTGGGGAAAAAATGACCAGAGGATTATACCCTCAGCTGTAGGGAGGGGGAAACATCACAGAGGTCAGTAGTATAGACTCGGGAGCTACACTGCCGAAGTTCAAATCCCAGCCCTACTGCCTAGTCGCTGTGTGACTTGGGGCAGATTACCTTTCTGTGCCTCAGTTTCCTTCTCTATAAAAAGGTGACTCTAATAGCACCTACCTCATAGAAATGTTAAGGATTAAATGAGTCAACAAATGTTAATCACTTAGGACAGTTAGCACTTAGTAAGTGTCAGGTAAGTGTTTGCTACTAATTATTGTAGTTATCATTTCTGAAAGGATTAGGAGGAAAGAGATTTTAGGGAATTTCAGGATCTGCATTACATATTTCTGAGTTATTTTGTTTCAAGTGAGGGAGGATTACTTTTATGAAAACAGTCAAAGAAAAAAAATTAAAGGAAGAAATACATTCACACAGTTTTACCCAGGGTCTTCTCGTAACCCTGTCAGCAGCAATTCAGACTCAAGGTGATAAGGTTACACTGTGTCTAATGTAGAACACAAACAGCCTAGATTCTTGGCCCAGAAATTTTTTCAAGTAAAATACTTTGTTATAGTAAAAGGTTTCATAGAAGAAACGTTAGCTAGCTCTCATATTGTAACCTATGCGTCTCTTATCATTTGCAGCTTTCTAAGACCTCTTCTGACCTAAGTAAAATGGCTGCTATATACCTGGTAGATGTGGACCGAACTCCTGTTTATACACAGTATTTTGACATCAGTTATATTCCATCGACTGTCTTTTTCTTCAATGGGCAGCATATGAAAGTGGATTATGGGTAAGTTAGGATGACTTAACCTATGACAATCCTGAATGTTTCCTTTAAGCAGTTTCAGTATTTCACCTATTCATATGTGATGTTGGCACTGTGAGTCATATATTGATATTGTTTCCTTAGTTCATATACTCTATCATTTTTTATGCCAAACTTTGGTACAAAATGAGAGTGTTCCAGGTATGATTGGCAAATTTTAATTTCCAACTTAAATATGAAGGAATTATAGTTTGTGAAGCATTAACCATTCTTAAATCTACAAAATATAGAACAGTTACGTTAGCTAAATAAAGAACTCAAAAGGTTTCCCAGGAATTTCATTTAAAACAAAATATGTAGCTGTTCTTAAACATTTGGGCCTGGCGGGTGGCATTTATAAGAGAAGCATTCCTTCCGGCAAACTAGGATATGCTTCTCTCTTGCCAAGTTTCCTATCTTCTACTGCTCTGAGAATTTTGATATCATTCTTCAGCAAGGCCTGTCAAGAATAAGTGACAAGAAGTCTTCTTTAATGCCTTCTCCCTCATCCAGTTACTGTCCCAATACTTAATATTTATTATTGAATGTATCTATCATTCTTCCCATTTCTTACTGTGGTTGAGGTGTCTACTTGTCTAGATCTATATTCCTTCTTTGTCATTTATTTGAAAGTATGTTCCATATTACTTGTTTTAAAGTGTTTTCAAGCTATTTATTCTCCTGGAACACAGTTGATGTAGGTATTAATTTGATACAACCTTTTTAGAGGGCAATTTATAACACTATGTATTAAACACTTAAAAGTGTTTAAACTTTTTAACCCAGTAATTACATTTCCAGAAGTTTAGTATGATGTACATGCATGTTTAATGGCTTTGAAAGAAATATATGTCAGTTGGAAAAAAGCACATTCCTAAATACTTTGTATGATACAATTTCCAATATCGTGAAAAAAGAAATACTTGTGTACACATGTACACATGTACACATGTTTTTCTTTTTTCACGATATTGGAAATTGTATCATGTACATGCATAAGATTGGAAGGATGTATACCAAAGGTGACCTATGGCCTCACTGATGATTTTATGTCTTTCTAAAAAATTTCTATAATAAACATACCCAATGTTTGAAATATTTTAATACCTACCACTCAAAAATATAAGTGACAAGAACTTGGAGACCATGACTTGTGAATGGGCTTTGCACTAGCCCAAAACAACAACAAAGGAACAACGCCCACTCCAACACTCTCTGAATCCTACTTGCTAATGACTTGAGAAAGTGATTAAAGCAGATTTTCAAGTAGAATCTTTTCCCATGACAGGTTTTCATGCTAGTGGCCCCATAGCACTGGTTTTATAGCCATATACCAAGTGGGGGGAAAAAATCAGTGGAAAAATCAATGTCAGGCTTTATGTCTAAAGTCTCTTTGACAAGAGGAAAAATAAGAAAGCTGCTGTTCGTTTTGTTTATCCTGCACGTCTTCAGAAAGTAATTATTAAAACTTCTGAGAGCAGTTGTTTCTCTTCTATGCTGTCTAGATCTCCAGATCACACTAAGTTTGTGGGAAGTTTCAAAACCAAACAAGACTTCATAGATTTGATTGAAGTAATCTATCGAGGAGCAATGAGAGGAAAACTTATTGTCCAAAGTCCTATTGATCCCAAGAATATTCCCAAATATGACCTTCTCTATCAAGACATTTAGTACGCTGTCTGCCGTCAAAGACAAAGAGAAAGGCGCATCTTGAAGCAGATGCACTTGATGCGCTTGAACCTGAATCCCAGCCGTGCTGTTTCCTGGGTCCTTCAGAAAAGTGTTCAGTGTCCCTGCGGAGAAGAGCTTCGACGCGTGTGTAAAATACCAGCCCCTCAGGAGAAAATCACTCTATTTCCCTGTTTATCTGAGATGCCCAAATGTCTGCTCCCTACGAACCTCAGAGCAGTCAAGCCGGTGGTGTTCAGTTTCCCCAGGGTGATTTGGTTTTTTACCTTCTCTTTATAGCGTGCTTTCTTTATACTTTAAGATAATACAGAATCCTCCCTAACTCTGGCTAGTAAAATTTGACTTCATCCTGTTTATTTGATACATAAGTGAAATCAAGAGTCAGTTCCCATCAGAGCAAAAATACATATTTTCTACCCTACACGTGTGCACATGCGCACACCGACACACACACACACACACACAGTCTCCATTCCCTATTACCCCAGTTTCTCTTAGAATAATTAATTCTCTACTGAGTAGAGAATAGCTCTTCTTGCCTGTTTGTTTTATTTTGGAGCGTTTCTGGCTCTGACTTTTAAAACACTGTCCTGTTTGGCTCATTTAACTAGCTTTTATGTTGTTAAATTGCCAAAGAAGTGAGAACTTGAAACTACACCACCGAGCACCCAATTGGAGTGAAACAAAGAATCAACTACTCTTAGTAAGTAGGAACAGATCTCTCCCAGAGGTTGCCGCCCCTTCCTAAGGCAGAAAATTATATTTCAAGGGCTCAAAACTAAAAGAGATGTTAGAATTATTAGAAAGAAACACCACCTTTATGAGATTTGCCTGTTTTCATAACTTTATGAGGAATTGTTGGCCTTACAGGATCACCTGGCACTACCTTGGGCAAGCTACTGCTCTTCTGAAAAACTCATGGCAGCTTTGGCATTGACTTTCTAGGATGGGAGGGTGGGTGCGCGGTTCTAATTCAGGGCAGCACCATCACTGCAAGTCCAGCCCCCTTTGCCAGGTGCTTCCTTTCCAAGTCCCTCCTGCAGTAGGAGTGACCGTGACTCTTGGTTCTGGCTAATGTAGCATAGAGGGAAGGCTACTGGACTCCTTTTTTGTCCTCCATTGATAAAAGGAGAGACCCACTCCAGGAATAACACAAAACAAAACCCTGTCGCCACCACGTGTCTTCTCTTCCCCTCCACTTCCTGCTATTGATTCAATCACGATGCATGGAGCTACAGCAACCATCTTAGGACCATGAGGCAACCAGCATCAGGATGAAAACTCAATATGCTGGGAAGAATGGTAAAAAGAGCCTGATCCCTGATGATGTTATTGAGCTACTGAGTGAACTCTAGACCTGCCTCCTTCCAACTGCTGTGAAAGAATAAAATGTCTTCATTGCCTAAGTCACTGTTAGTTTTCTGTTCCTCAGTCCAAATCACACAGTATTTGATGTGTGGTAAGTGCTCAGATGGAAAAACTCAGAACTTGCATGCATAAAATTCTCATATCTTCGTTCCCCTTGAAGACTGTAGAGACTCTTTCTCTGAAGTCCTGATTTATATTTTTGATTCTATCTTAGTTGCTTCCCATTCCACAAGTACTTATTGAGTACATGCTACACGTCCCATCCTACGATATGTGCTATGTAAATACAAATGACTCCTGTACGGGGAACAGGTCCTCAGAGGAGGCAGTGCCCGTGTGTTAAAGGGGAGCAAGAGGTACGTGCGCAGTAAGGGGAAGGGCATTTCAGCAGAGGGTCCCTGAGGAAAAAGGCCCAGGGCCTGGGCATGCCCAGGGTGTTCAGAGAACAGCGCAGAGTCCAGTGTTGCTGAAACCCCAAAGTTAGGCCAGGCCAGCAGGAGGTGCTGCTGGGCAGAGATCAGGGATCAAGAAAATGCCAAGAGTTTTTCTGTTATTGTTTTCCTCCTGAGTGGTGACCAGAAACCACTTAATAGAATCAGTAATTCTAAGTGTTTGACTATTTTCCAGTTTCTGGCTATTATCCGTTTCACAGGTTCTAGAATGTAGGGCCATATCTTCATTGGCCCACTAGCTCTAACCTGTTGAAATTTATCAATGGGTCTGGAGGGTGCACGTGAGAGAACTGCAAGCGGAAGGCCAGACCCTGCTGAGACAGAGTGCTGTGAGGGGCATTTTGCATCGAGAGAAGGGGAGGCCGTACTTTTGGCATGAGAAGGAGGTGTGTTGGTGAGGGCTGATAGCAAGAAAGAGCTCCGTTAGATGGGCTTCCTGTTTACAAGAGTGGGAGGCCCTCAACAGCAAGGGCCCTTCCTTGTCTCTGGAAGGTCGGGCTCAGATGGCTTCCATTTGGTTCCCAATGAAGGGTAGGTTTCTTCCCAGTAGGAAAAGCAGCTCCTACAGAGGAAAAGACTCTGACCTCCTAACTCTCTGCGGAGTTCCAGAACGTTACTGCTGGTAGGGACTTCAGAGATTGTGTGGTTTAAGCCCCTCATGGCAGAGATCAGGAAGTGACAGCCAGGAAGCTTAAAGAACTTAGCAAATTTATGGGCCAAGCTATGATTTGGACCTAGCAAGTCCAGAGCTCCTGCCTGTATGGCATCTCATTTTGTTTTCTGGAGTGCTGGTAGTTTGGAACACAATCAAGTACTGTCTGTGTCAGAACACTTTTTTCCATCCCATTTTGAGCTAGCATCTTCCTCACCAGGCCTGCACCCTTCCTCCTCATTCACTTTGAAGGGGTGACAGGATGCAGTGAAAAGAGCTGAGCTGCATTCAAACAGCCTTAGGTTGAAGGTTCAGCTTCACTTTTTAATAGCTGTATAAGCAAACCCTTACTGACTCCTCCGAGTCTATTTTTCCTTGTCTTACAGACAAGGACAATGATTCCCTCTCTGAGACCTGGCATCCAGTAGGCACTGAGTGAGCGTGACTCCCCAGGGTGGAACAGTCTTTGGCACCCTCGGGATTCCCAGCTGGCTTGGTGCGTTTTCTGCCATCCTCCCTGTAGACTCTCTACCGCTTGGCTGCTCTTAGACCATAAATGAGAGGATAAAAATGGCCCGGGACTGAACACAGGACAGAAATGGGTCAAAGAAAACTCTTTATTGGTTGACTCAGCAATGCAGGCCTGACGCCCATCAGCTTCAGACCGTGTCTTAGCCCATCCACTCCCGTCCACGTCTCCCAGCCTCAAGTTAGTTGCTGGCGATGGTTTTCTGAACCCAGTCCAGAATGGAAGGCACCTTCACGTACACGCCATACTCAGCCACAGCACAGCTCTTATCAAAGCTCAGGATGCCGGCTGCATACCACGTGTCCTGCTCCAGGTCGTGAACAGCAAAGGCGCTGCCAGCATCGCCATAGCAGGTGTCCTCCTGGTACTTGGTCATGCCGGCACAGAAGGTGTGTTCGTTCAGTATGGGCTGCACCCCTACAGGACTCTTCGGCATCTTCTTTTCGGGCACTGTGCTGCCTTCGTAGTGCATGACACACTTGGTGTGGTCAGCCACGGGCAGCGTGACATACTTCAGAAGCTCAGTAAACTGAAAGTTGGCATTTCGGCCCCAGCCAGACACGTAACCCATCCGCCCTTCTTCTGCATAATCCTTGGAAGGGAGGCAGATGGGCATCACTCTCTCATTAACGGGCACCTTCTGTTTGAGTTTGATGAGCCCGATGTCTACCTGGGAGTAGTTAGGGTGGAAAACCACCTTCTCAATCTCCACAGGCTGATTTTTCCCCACGTAGAGTCGTAAAGTAGGGGCGATGTCTTTTGCTTTGGCATCTTCTGTGTGATTCAAGAAGAGATTCTTAGCCGTGGTCAGCAGCCACTGTTCACTGATCAGCGTGGCCCCCGTGGTGAGATTATGGCGAGAGACCATCTTAGCTTGCCAGGGAAAGCTGCCTTTGGCATCCAGAGATCCACCCAGGATCCGTTGCACCTGATCCACTGGATTCTTGGGCTTTCCGCACACTGTCAAGGAGAAGAGCAAGAAACTCGTGAACAGAGGTGTGAGAGAGTCTCCCCATCCAGGAAAGAGGGATGGGAAGCGTCAGCCATTGCTGCTGTCTGAGCTGTCCTTACCCTTTTCTTTCAGAGCTGGAAAGATTTCAATGCTTTGCCCTCACCACCTGCTCATCTCATTTCCAATATTTACAGTTCCAAACAATTCGGGTTTTTTGTTTGGTTTTTTTGCATCACGAAGCAGAGTTCTATTTCCTGCCTTTCTAACTCACAAAAGAAATCGCTAATGCTGAGAGTTTTGAGCCCTGGCTGATGAACTGGATTATATTTAAACAATTTATCACAACAAAGGAATGTCCACAGTTCCCTGAAATTCACTGAAAGGGCTGGGAGCTGTGATCATTCATTCTTTCTGAATAAAGGGGGTCTGTAGCAGCACTGGCCGGAAGTCAGATGGCACAGATGTTGCAATTCATACAAGGCAGGTTGGCAGTCTACACAACCAAGAGCGGAAGAAGCTGGGCAAGACCCTCTTGTTCCAAGGAGGGAAAAGAGAGAGCAGCAGCTCTTCCCAGTAACAACAAACAGCAGCCCCAGCCCATCTCCAGCTCTAGTTACGCATCTGTGGATTAAGATTTTATGTGCTCCCTTAACTTGTTCTTAGAGCTTGCTTTACCTTCGACCCAGGGCTCTCTGGGCAGGCTGGCTGTCTGTGTGCATGGGGTCGCCTGATCTGGAGGCAGTGTGGACAGTGGATTCGGCCAGTGCCCTTCAGGCCCAGTGAGCAAGACCCTTAGCTCTGTCAAGAGCTGTTACCTAACTGCTCGATCTCTGCCTGACAAGTTAGTTGTAGCTCCCTTATCCCTCCTCTTGGCTCTTGTGGGCTGAGAGGAAGCCACACAGGCGGGCTATGCCTCTGCGACACTCCCCTGGACACTGGCCTGCACCCTGAACCCTCGGCTCCCACCTGCTTCACATTCGGGAAGCTTCTCTCCAATGGCTTTGTTCGTCCACTGCTTCTCTCGGTTTAAGGTGTACACTCCTGAAACAAGGAAAGAAATTAGCCAAAAGAAAGACCTAACTGTACATAGCACAGAGTGAGAAGGGATTTAAAGGGAAGAGTTAAAGAGACGACAAGGAAGAAGAAGAGGAAGGGGGGAGCACCATGCTGGAAGCCAGGCACTGGGCGCCAGTTCAGCCCAGCAGAACAGACTTGGCCATGGCAGTCACAGCCAGGCAGTGCAGCTAGGGCTTGGGGTTCAAATCCTGACTCCTCCCCTTACAGGCTGCCTGAACCTGGGCAACATACTCAACCTGTCTGTGCCTGAGGCTCCTCGTCAGCAAAATGAGAATAAGAATATCTCTTCAGAGGGTGCTGGAAAGACTAAGTTAGCAAATAAATATAAAGCACTTAGGATAGTGCCACGACCGTAGAAGTCTCCAGATGAGGGCTACCTACTGTCATCTTCATTTGTTCTTTTATCGCAGCTCCTGAAATCGTGGGCTACCTGGCATTGCCTCCCCTTAACAAAAGGGAAAGCTTGGGGCTGAGCAAAGTGAGTGTGCCCGAAGGACCACAGCTACTGGTCACAAAACCTTTAGAACCATTAGAATTGAAATCTGGCTCCAAGGAGAACCTGTGAACTTCCTGGCCTGTCACCCCAGCCCCATTCACCATGGACATGTCGGGGCGGGGTGCGGAGAGCTCAGAGACCCCAAGTACGTCTTACCGTCCCCCTCGGTGCGCAGCTTGTAGTACTGCTTGCACTGATAGCGAACCGAGTGCTCCGCGTAGCCATTTGCAATCTCAGGGGGCTTTGGGCAGCCATCGTCTGCAAAGAAACAGAAGCCAGAAGGGGAGGTTAGTGTTCAGCAACTACTGCCAGAGACCCATGAAAAGCCAGTTGAGAGGAAGCTGCACATCAACCTTCTTCCACCTCACAGGGAAGCCAAAAACAAGGCAGTCTCCTCTCATCCGGCCAGGATCCCCAATGTCCTTCATGGTGCTGATAGCCCAGAGATGAGGGTGAGAAGGGGGAACAGGCTCATCCCAAACAGGGCAGGACCGATAGGGTCCAAGTAGGACGCTGGGGACGCACAGTTCCTGCCCCAACCCCAAGACCCACCTGCCATGTCGGTGGCATCATTGTTCAAGTCCGCTGCGAAAAGCTGTCCCCAGAGCAGGAGGGCAACGACAGCTCCCAGGGCGCTGCGGAGAGAATACAGGAAGGAGTGAAGAGCCGGTCTCCCTGCTTCACAGCACACACACACAC
>VSMD01140150.1:0-128942 GCA_008750895.1 Mirza zaza | reverse complement strand
GAGCTATGATGATACCACTGCACTCTGGCTGGGCCCTGGCAACGGCAAGACTCTGTCTCAAAGAAAGAAAAAAAAGAAAGAAAAAGAAAGAAAGAAAGAAAGAAAGAAAGAAAGAAAGAAAGAAAGAAAGAAAGAAAGAAAGAAAGAAAGAAAGAAAGAAAGAAAGAAGGAAGGAAGGAAGGAAGGAAGGAAGGAAGGAAGGAAGGAAGGAAAGAAAGAAAGAAAGGAAGGAAGGAAAGAAAGGAAGAAAAGAAAGAAAGGAAGGAAGGAAGGAAGGAAGGAAGGAAGGAAGGAAGGAAGGAAGGAAGGAAGGAAGGATGGATAGCAGGGCTCCTGTGTTGCACACCTGCAGGGGGCACTATGTGTATCAAATACAATGTCAATGGCTCTTTCTGGAGTTGTGCAAAGGCAGCTGCCCTGGTGATGCTATATCTGTAGGGTTTGGCCCAAGGCCTGATACATGGTAAGCATTCTGTAAATATTTGTTCAAGAATGAGTGAATGAATGAATGAGTGTTGTTAATGTGTTAAAGTCTTTTAATATCCAACTATATCTAATTTTCTTTCCTTTGCATACATTTGCTACCCCTTAGAGTTAGGAGGGCCATGTGACTGATTCTGCCCAGCAAGATGTGAGCAGAAGTGCTGGGATTCACTTCTGGAGGGGTGACCCTCTCTAGCTGTTTCTTCCCCCACTGCAGTGAGCAGGGCAGCTACAAGATGGCAGATTCTCCAAGCCCTGAGCCCCTGAGGGATTCTGTGGAGCAGAGCAGGCCCTCCTTGGATACAAAGCATTTGCAAGATAAGCCTTTGTTTTATGTTAAGCCACTGAGATTTGGGAGTTGGGGTCAGGGGACCCAACACAGAGTGATCATTATATGTTTAAAAAAACTGATAGAAGAAAGAGTAATGCACTCTGATTCATACATATCATCAGTGTCTTTTCCCTTTGCTCAAATTCCTCAGCTCTTAGGGAACACAGTGGCTAGACTGTTCTTTTCCAATGGGTGGGTTTCCTTTTCCCCCTGGGGCTCTCTCTGAAGCAGGTGAGGTAATGCTGCCCTTTTCCACACTGGAAAAACACAACAGTTTCTTTCCATGTGACTCAAACAATCTGGAGGAAGGACAGAGGAAAACTCTAGGCCCCCGGAGTTGGAGCCAATAGGGTCTTTGCCTACTCAAGCATGAGACCGAGAGATGCTTGCAGCTGTGCTGTGAGTCGGGACAGAAGTACAGAGCAAAGTTCCCCCAGGGCTGGGGACGCACTGTTACAGATCTATTTCCTCAGACCAGGGGTTCTCAAACTGGCTTGCATCTGACTCACCTGGTGGGCTTGTTCAAACGCAGGTTGTCAGCCCTCACCCCCAGAGTTTGCCATGTGGTCCATCTGGGCTGGGGCCTGAGAATTTGCATTTCGAACAAGCTCCCGGGTGATGGGTGCCGCTGCTGCTGCTGCTGGGTCAGGGCCTATACTTGGGAACCACTGCCTACCACCGCTGCTCTGCCACTCAGCGTCAAGAGTAAATGCAACACCTGTGAGATCAGCGCTACACCCTGCTATTAGCCACTAACGACACAGGAGGAACTAAATGTTTGCAGATTATTCAGGTCAGAAGGGGAGAAAGGATGGAGGAAAGGTAAGTTTCAGGGAGGGGCAGGCCTGGGAAAGAATCGGTTTGAGGGTGGCTGCCAAGAGAGGAGGCAATGATGAGTGTCTTAAAGGAAAGTCCTGAGATTGAGAGCCAGAAGGAACCTGGGGACAGTGTGGGTGCAGAGGTGGCTATGGAGAGACAAATTTGAGTGCTGATAATTGGATAGTAAAAAGAGCACTGGGCTTGGACTCCAAAAACCTGCAGCAGTCTCCCACAAGGCCTTGCAGCTGCTGGCATCAGCCGAGATGAGCCACTGCGAAGTTAGTCCATGCAGACCTAACAGCTCTTGTGGGGAGAACCTGCTAGGTTCTGGGTAGGAAAGCCCTTCCTGAGGCACTATGCCCAGTGCACTCTCCGCACCAGGCCTGAGACCCGGGGCGGAAAGCCACCAGGCAGTACAGAGTGCTCCAGCATCTTCCTGCTGACTTATTCTCCATGGTCCCCAGCAGAGCTGTGCTGCGCCAAGGGTTAGCGTAGGTGGCCATGACTCACTCAGCCTCATGAGGAAGCAGATGCTGCTGCTGCAACCAGCGCTGCCACGGAAACAGGCTAAATACATCCCGGATCCCTGTGGAGGGCAGAGAACGAGCCGCCGCAGCCAGTGAGTGGGGTGGCTCTGGTTTTGGTCTGGTTCAGCCACCGCAATGGTGGGCACAGCCTGCACCCAGCCGTGGGCTACAGAGCTGGCTGAGGGACCCGGGATGGGAACAGCAGCATCAGAGACTTGTGCAGTGACTGGCACATCTGGCAATGGTGGTACCGTGGGCAGAGTTCATGTCGATCCCGCTCCTAAAATCTGTGGGATATTTGTGTGTATTGTTGGGAGAAGAGAGGAGACCCTTCTTCTTGACTCTTTTCTCTTTCCTATTTGGAAAAGCCCAACTCCCTGTCACTAGATAGCACAGAGCCGCCCTCTATCCCAACTGGCCAGAAACATACCCCCAAGAACTGTCTCTTTTGTTATAAACCAAAAAAGGGAAACTGAGGCCAGAGGATGCAATGATTTAACCAAAGCTCCACAGCTTTTAGAGGCTGAGGCAAGCTGAGTTCCTGGTATCCCGAACACCAGACCACTGGACACTGCATCCCAAGGAAACCACGGGATGGGCCTTGGGGAACTTGCTTTACCATGAACATCTGCTCTCGGGGGCAGTGGGTGGTGCTGTCAATAACATACCCTGCTTTTCCCAAGAGCGACAGTGAGTCTGTAGCCAGCTTTCCCCACCTCCAGCAACTGCCAAGCCAGGCTAATAAGTTTCCATTGGCTCTACCAATCAGATGGTGGAAATCCCAAGAGCATCCAGGTTTGCCTTTCACTACAGGGTCAGGAACGGAGCCAGAATGGAGCCTTTTCGGTTTTCAGACCAGCCTTCCCGGGGCAGGGGAATGTGTAAAGCTGGTGGTTCTTGCACCGTTTCTCCAGAAGTCCCCCTCCCTGTTCCCAGTTGAGAGAACTGGGGCTAGTGAGCCTAGTCCCCAAGGCTCCCCAGCAGCCACCTCAAACCTTCCCCCTCCTTAAGCCCCTTGTCATCAGAGGGGGCTGTCCGGGACCTCTCTCTCCCATCCAAGTACTAACCAGGCCCGATCCTGCTTAGCTTCCGAGATCAGAGGAGATCGGGTATGTTCAGGGTGGTATGGCTGTAGACAGGACCCTCTCTCCCTACCTGCCCCTTAGAGCTCATGGGTGGAAGAAAGGCCACTGGATGGGCCTCCCCCCTCTTCCTGCCTTCCTCTCCCCTCCTGTTTAGGGACAATCCCTGCGACTGCATCCTGATCCCCTCCCCTCCCCTCTGTGTCTTTGCTCTGTTAATTATCTCCCCTCTCCCAGTCATTCGCTTTAGCCTTTCTACGGGGTCCTCCTCCTCAACCTATAAATGTGTTTTTTCTCTCACACATAAAAGCATAAAAGCAAAAACCGCTAAGCCAAACGTGTTCCACCCTGGTCACTCTCCTCTTTCTGAAAAGCTTCTCATGGGACTAACCTGCATTTTTCGCCTCCCCATTCTTATCTCCCAACGGGTTCCAATCTCTCTCTGTAACTCGCTAGCTGTGTAAGTTGGGAGAGTTACGTAACTTCCCTGCGCCTCAGTTTACTCATCTATGAAGCAAGAATAATACCCTCTTTGCAGGGTTGTTGGGAAAATGAAATGCTGTATTCGGTGCACCCGGCACAGTGTTTGGCTCGTGGGCGGTGCTGGGTAAATGGAGTGGCTGTTCCAGTTACGCCAATCCAGTGCTGTCTGAATTTTGCCCTTTCCAGTTTCCTGAAATTGTTCCTGCAAGGAACCGAGAGCCTTCTACAAGGTGTCTCCCTCAGTTCCCACCCTACTTGACCTCTCTTCAGCATTCATTGACCAGAGCCTCAGTCTAGAATTTTCCTCTCCCTATCTGCTCCTTCTCCATCTGTTTCCCGGACTCTTCCTCTGCCCATCCCTGAAATGTTGGTGTGCCCCGGTCTCTGTCCTTGTCCTTCTCATTGCACTTTCTCCTGGGCCTTCTCTTCCCTATCCGGATCCTACGTATGTCTTCCTGATTAATCCTTTGCACTCGCTTGCTTTTTTCTCATTATCCACTCAACATTATCCGCACTCGACATCCGAGTGCAAAGGGTTAATCTTCATACAGCATACAGAGTCCCAAGTGGTCACTCCCTTGCTCAGCGGTCCTCAGTGGCTCCTCTCTCCCTCAGCAGAAAATCCTCTGTCCCCAGCACTGGTCCACAAAGATCTCCAGTACTGGATTCTAGTTCAAGGGAACCTCAAAAAGTTTGTGGGAAGTAAAAGATACAAATAAAAAGTATCAACTTTGTTTCTCAACATAATCTCCGTCGAGTCCAAGGTACTTGTAAGTGATGATCCCAGCCATTCACTCCATCCCTAAAGAGCTGAGGGTCCTGGGATTTAACCATGTGAATGCAGCTTTTTTTTACATTATTGACTGAAGAAAAATGGGTCCTCTTTACAGATTTTTTAAGATTAGGAAACAAAAAGATCAGAAGGAGCCAGATCAGGACTATAAGGTGGATGCCTAGTGACTTCCCATCAGGAGCACAAGACCTCGACGACCCAGTGCGTCTGTCTCTGGCCAAGAGGGGTGAAGCTGTGAAATGCAGCTAGGGCTTTGCAGAGGGGAGGCTGGCCACCCCGGCCAACCTGCCAGGGTCGCAGTAGAGACTCCGGGGCATTGTGCACACAGCAGTGGAGCTCCTACTCTGACAGAGTGCCTGGTGTCAGGGTTTTGGAAGGCAAAGGCGCTGCCCAAGAAGACCCTGGAGTGCAATGGATGAGGCAGAGATTCTCAGAAAGCAACATGCAGTAAGTGCATAACAGAGGCTAATGCCAATTGCTAAGCGAGTATGGAGGAGATTGATTGCCACTGGAGAAACCGGGGAAGGCTTCAAGGAAGAGGAGCCAAGTGGGGGAGACAGACAGAGGCTCGAGGACCGAAGTGCCGCAGAAGCACAGGCAGCTCCTCAGCCTGGAGATCGAGTCAGTGTCCTGGAGCCTCGAGCCCAGACCAGGTGAGAGTGGAATCCACTTTCACACAGCTCAGGGACCCTCAATGCTTCCTGGGAGACCCACAGATCCCTGGCCTGCGTTTCTGCTCCATTTCATGGGCCATTCGATGCATTGGGATGATCCTACTGACTCAAAGCACCGGGATCACTGTAGATGGTGAATAGGATTTCCAAAGGTGGAGGTCAGACATGATGAGTGGGAAAGTAGGGGCTGACATGCCAGTGCAGGTCCCAGTGTGACAACAGGCCCCAGGTGGGACACAGAGTCCACAGTTGGAGGCAGAGATGCTGC
Organism: Mirza zaza; assembly: GCA_008750895.1. NCBI lineage: Eukaryota > Metazoa > Chordata > Mammalia > Primates > Cheirogaleidae > Mirza > Mirza zaza. The sequence continues at coordinate 123,482 of VSMD01140150.1, read as the reverse complement.
CAAGTCTGGTGTGGTTGTGCTTGAAGAGGGTGGGGGTTAACAGGAAAAGCAAGGATGGAAAGCAGCAAAGGCCTGGGCTTAATGCACACCAAGACGTGTGGATGTCATTCTGCAGGCAAGGGGAGCCATCGGCTGGTTTTGAGAATGTCTCAATGTGGCTGATGACTCCAGCAACAGTGTAGGGAAACTCAAGACAAAAAAGACCACTTGGAAACAAGTAATAGAAACCTTAAGTAGAGCGGAGGTAGTAGAGAATAAATGACAGCTCTGAAAGGAATTGTGGAGGTAGAATCAATAATACCCAGTGATGGTGTGGGTCTAATCTGGTCCATCGATACATTTTAGTTGATCACTGGGTTTTTAAAATGCACTAACTTCTGTAGGAAATGATATTGCTCCCAATTATTCAGTGCCCTATCCTGTGGGAGGCATACGGATTTCTCGATGTTGACATCAGAGCTGGCTATGTCCTTTGCTTTGACCAATTCAGGGTGAAGAAATCACAGGTGTTCATTGTTTTTGACATGTGGTTCAGTCATTCATTGCTCTTTTTCTTTTGCTATAAGAACAGCATGCCCCAGATGAGGGCTCCCTCTTCAGCCTGGATCTTAGAACAAAGAATTCCTGTGGGCAGGGCCGCTGTTGACCTGCAGACGGCACAGAAGGGAGCGAGAGGAACCTGTGTGGTTGCAGGTCACTGGGAGTTGGGGCTCTTCCTCACCACGGCACAAACTAGCAAAAGCTGTTGGATGCAGCTTCTGCTGCTTAAAACTTTGGAAAGTTCGCATTCAATTCTAAATTTCCGGCTTCTTTTGAAAAACTCAGATTTGACGTCATGGAGCTCAGGTTGTCACTTGGCCATCGGTGGCCAGAGCCACATAGTACCTGCAGCTCTGTGTTAGAAGGAGCCCGTGTCTCCCATGAGCCACCGTCCTCACCACTCTTCCCTGCCCTAGCCAGGGTCTTTGGACCCGATCTCCAGGTTTCGCCAAGACCTGTTTGTGCTGCGCCCCAGGACTGCGCCCTTTGTGGATCTCTGGAGGGACGGGCAGCTGCCTGGCACCAGCCTGGGACTCTAGAGATGCAGCCTGTCCTTAGTGGCAGCCTAACTATGTGACCCAAGACGATGCCACTTCCCCTCTCCATACCTCTGTTCTTGTTCTGTGAGTGAAAGGAGGTTCAACCAGGAAATCTCAGGGCACCGCCCGAGGTGGCACTCTGGCCGAGACCCAGATGGGCCCCTAGAATCTGAAGCCGGGGGAGCTGCTCCAGGCCTAGCAGATTCCCCCCACCAGAGGCCGCAGAAGGACATGGCCGATAGAGAGGTAGATGGATAGGACTACACCTCCTTCCACACTCGCTGACACTCTCATGAGTTTCAGAAGGAATGGATCCTCAGATGTTACCTGACAGGGGACAGGGACCGGTTTCCAGTGGTGGTGCATGACACACAGGCTTCTGGTGCAAGGCCACCTGTCTGGGTTCCTAACGGCGCCCAGAGGCTGATCTGAATTGCTCTCGACACTGCCCACTTCTGTCTAGCCCACTCCAGCAGCCCAGGCCCTCCTGCCCTCCCTCAACTTCAGTGAGGGCTTTGGGTAGCCACTGGCCAGGCCTGGCTGTGGGAGAGGGTTGACCAGTTGGGCTTATGTAGAATCCATTGTGAATGCCGACTGGCTAAATTTGGGAGATAGAAAAAAACCAGCCAATAGGATCAGGGGCCACGCATGGTACCTTTGAAGAATGTGGGATCCGTCTGGTACTCTGCCTCGGGGCTTACTGGGAAGGCGTATCTCTGGACCCTGGATGATTTTCTTTAAGAAGAAGAAGAAAAAAAGAAGAAATTACTTAATTTATACCTGAATACATTCCCCTTAAAAAATAAACAATGATAATAATCTCCAACATTTATAGAGTGCTTGCTAAGTGCCAGACACCATGCTGCATGACCTGCAAATATCATCTCATTTAATTCTAACAATGATTTTATGAGGTAGAGACTAGCTCCATTTTACAGATGAGCAAACTGAGGCACAGAGAAAAGGTAACTAACTTTCCCCAGGTCACACAGCTGGTATGAAGCTGAGTTCACACGCTGGGCAACCTGACTGTAGAGCCAGCCCGTGATCATTGCACTGTATCCGAAGTGAAAAGTGAAAGATCTCTTCACACTTGTTTATATGCCTCAAATATCTCATAATTTTAAAGATTAGAAAAGGGAATACTTCTTAATTCTCCCTTCCCCCAGATCCTCTCTCCAAGGGTAAACACTGCTTATTAATTTTGTGCATATACTTCCAGAACTTTTGAGATACACATGTATGTATCTCAGATATATATTAATTACATCAATATTCTAAAATATGTTTTTCACTTAACCATGAGAACTTATCTGTTCTACAGATTTCTCTGCGTTAGTACATGGAGAGCTATTCATTTTAGTGCTGCCTAGTATTCTACATTATTAAGGTATGCATGCACCATAATTTATTTAAACACTCAAACATTTCTTTTCATGGACTATTTCGATAGCTTCACCCCCTTTACTTGACAATGATCGTCTTTGTAAATGCTCATGCATGCATATCCTAAATATTTTTCCATACCCTCACCAATATCAGATATTAATCTTTTCTGTTGTTTCCAATCTGATGAGCAAAAAATTGTATCTTATGATTTTAATGTGCATTTTCTTGATAACCAGTGAACTTGAGCAATTTTTCATGTCTACTATTCACTTATATTTCTTCTTCAATGAATAGCTAAGACTATTTTATATATAACTCTCTGAACTCCCAATGAAAAAGATGTGTTTTGAAGTAAGTAAACTGAGGAATTTTTTATGTGAATGACATTGCTATTTATCTCATGAAAAACTGAATTTATCTCAATGAAAAAATTCTCATTTTAATGACTTTGATATTAATGATACTAACATTTCACAGTAAAATAACTTACAAAGTCAGAGGACAAAAAAACCCAAACAAAGCTGTCTTAGAAGTTGTTCAAAGGCCCAGTATTGCATTGAGATTTCACAGTACCATGGTTATATGGTTTCTAAAAATTTCTATAGCCAAAAATTAAAACCCTTGAGTGACAGGGTATTAATGGAATGCATAGGCACAGTTATAGATGCTTTGTTTCCTGGTTTTTCAAAAATAGAGTAATTGCCAAAATAAAAAATGTAGTTCACAAAAATTTGTGATTTTCCCCCCAAATTGGTCTTCATGTTGCTGATCACTGCCCTTGCCTGGTTGAGCACACGGATATGTTGTACTAACAGGGTGCATTGGGTCGAGTAATGTATCCCCCAAATTCATGTCCACCTGGAACCTGTGAATGTGACATTAGTTGGAAACAGGGTCCTTGCGGACGTGATCAAGTTGAGATGAGGTCATACTGGGTTAGGGCCCAATGACTGCTGTCCTGATAATGAGAGAGGGAGACTTGAAGACACAGACACAGTGAAGAAGCCCATGTGACGACAGAGGCAGAGGTTAGCGTGAAACAGCTACGAGCTGAGGGTGCCAAGGATTGCTGGGAGCTACCAGAAGCCAGAAAGACGCAAGGAAGGATTCTTCCCTAGAGCCTTCAGCAGGAACATGGCCCTGCTGACACCATAATCTCAGACTCGTAGCTTCCAGAACTTTGAGCAAATAAATTTCTCTTGTTTTAAAGACACCTAGTTTGTAGTCCTTTATTGCAACAGCCCTAGGAAACTAATACATAATGTGCGAAAAAGAAGTTGGACATCAGGGGAGAGTGAGAAGGACGACATTTCTGTGCATCCTTTGGTGATGTGGGTTCAGGGAAAAGGCTCTTCAAGGACAAGGCACTGGTTCCCACCTGGAAGCTTTCGAAACCTGAAGATTCACTAGGCCTATCGCCTGCAGAGCCATGACATAGACTTGTATTCCTAACACAGATAAGCCCTGAAGATATCTTGAAAAAAATCACTACATGGCTAGAAAATTCAGCAAGCTGAGACGGGTACACATTAGAAAACCACAGGGGAGGCTGCCCTTCCTCTCCATGTTACAGAGGAGGAAGAAGCTCCAAGGGAGAAGGCCACCTAGACGGGAGGGTCCTCTGCCACCAGGCTAGGTGCGGTGGCTGACGGCAGGGGCGCTGACTGGGAGCAGCTGTTGTTATCTTAGATCCCCTGCTTTGGCGCCAGCGCCCTTTCATCTGGAGTTCCAGCAGTATCCGAGGGTCCCAGGGCTGAGAGAAATGACTGAAGTTCTGAGAAACATCTGAGCCCAGTTCTTGCGGCCCCACTCGGGGCCCCTCCCAGCCGCCATTCCCTGCACAGCGCACTGCAGAGAAAGGAGGTCGGTCTCTGTCTGGGGTGCAGACCCTGTCTGGCTCCAGGTCGAGGGAGCTTATCTGCTCAACTTCAGCATCTTGGGCTTTACTGCCCTGAACAACGTGCCGCAGCTCTAAGAGAGGACGTTTATGTTGATGTTAGCAGGCCCTCCGCCACCATGAGCTCAGACAGCTGGTGCATCATGGCCGAGCCCACCAAGTGCACTGATGGCAACCTGGTTCCATGCTGGAATAACCTGCCCTGGAGGTGTGGATCGGGGACCCCCCTCCTCTATGAAGGCCTGGAGTGCCCCTGCTCACTCTGACACTCAAGGCAGTCCTTGGAGCGTTTCACAGACACTACTTGGGTTTTCCGGTGGGCAAACCTTTCTGCAAGGCACACTTACTCATTCCTCCACTAAAGCTCACTGAGGCCCTGTGCCAGGGCCTGGGGCAGGGCTGGGCCTGGGGTGATGGCCGGCCCTTCCGTCTTGCAGGAGGTTGCCATGGAGAGGACTTTCAGAGGCCCTGACCGCTGGCTGACGGATTCGCTGCTCTGAAGTCCATCCCCAAAAGCTCTGTCTTGGCTCTCCTGAGTCAGAACGATGCACCCCAGCCTGGAGCCCGGGAAGAATGGCTGCTTTGAAGCCCCCTTGAAGGGTCTATGAGGCCTTGCAGCATTCTGAACTACCCTTCCTATTAAAAATTTAGGGGGCAGAGATGGGAAAGTTTCTGCCCACAGAAAAGTCCATGCCCTAAGTGTACAGCTTGTTGAATTTTCACACAGTGAACACACCGGTGGAACCCACATTAAGAGGTAGGATGTCATCCTCACTGTACAAGCATCCCCATCCTCCTCACCTCCGTCCAGCCTCCTGCTCGCACCCTGAGATTAACCACTGCGCTCACTCCTTACAGCACGGATTTGCCTGGTTTTGAACTTTACGTGGATGGAATCATAGCATTACTCTTTTGTGCCTGGCTTCCTTGGGGCAGCATTATTTTGTGGAATTCAGTCCCACTGCTCTTTAGTTCTGCAGAAATAGATATAAGGGGCAAAAGTGAGGGAGTGACTGCTGATGGAAAGTGGGAAGGTGGGGAGCAATCCGGAAGGTGACCACTCTGCTGTGTGGTTCCAAAGGGGAGCTGGGCCTCGGTCTGGACTTCAACGCGACCTGGGGAAGTGTCAGAACTTGAACAAGGGAGTCTGCTGGAATGTGCTGGGGCTGGGAAGGCTCCCTTTGAACCTGCTAGGCTCTGGAGAAGGGAGGAGTTTGCAGAAGCGGTGTGAAGCGGTGTGGGGCTTCCCCAGGGGCCTCTTCTGGAATTATCACCCTGGGTGGCTGAGGGAGCTAGGTGAGAAATTAGGGGGTGGAAGTTACACTGGCCACCTGAGGAGTAAAGAGCCAGTTTAGACCTTGGTTGCAAAGCAGGGTTTGTCCAGCAGAGAATGCGTGAGACTGTGCGGCTAAGCCCAGAGGGAGACCCTCCCAGCCTGAGAGCTTGGCCCCTGCAGGCAGTTTTGAGGCCGCTGTGAGCATGCTCCAAATATGAAGCCAGGAGGTGGACTTTGGCCTTGGCCCTGCCACTCACCAGCTGGGTGTCTGGGGACCACTGGCCTCATCAGCTGGGCCTCAGCCCACCCTCTGTAAATCGACCTCTCCAATGGCAGCCACTTCCAGTAATTTCCTAGAAGTCCTTGGAACCACAGGGAGGCCTCCAAGGCCTTTGGTTGACTCCTGCAGTTAGTGTCCAGGGCTCAGGCCCGCCCAAGCAGAAAGGGGCGGTTTCCTTTTCTCTGGACCCCCAGGGAGTTCCAGGGGCTCAGTTCCGCCTGAGCGACTGGCATGGTGGCCAGCGTTTGCTGGGAACACCCCACCCTTGTCCCCCATCAGGAGCTCTGCCCGGTATGGAACTCCCTCAGTCTGGGATAGGGAACGCAGTGGGGGAAGAATTTAGAAAAGCTCTGGGAACCCAGAGGCTGCTCACATGCCCACTCTTAGCCAGGGAGTGGCCGGGGGGTGGGGTGGGGCAGGGAGGAGGCAGCTGGTGGGGAGGAATTGCTGGCCCTCTCCGACTTAATTAGTCCGATATGGGGCTACTCGGTGACCAGTTTTAAAGCTCCCCAGATGATTCCAGTGTGTAGCCGTGGATGAGAACTGCTGTTCTATTGCCACATTTCCAAGGACAAGGGATTCCTCCAGCAAGCTGCCAGGGCCACTGGCAGCCAGATGAGTTTCTCTGTGAGTAAATGAGGACTTTTGCCAGGTGAGCTGAGCTCTGAGGATCCTTCTGGCTCTAGCCTATCAGTCTAGTGTCCCTTCTGTTCTGTCCTGCACCCTCTCCTCTCAGAGTCCTCTCTCCCCCTGCCCAGCCAGCCTGCTCTCCTGAAGAGAGTCATTCACACTAATGTGCAAATGACTGGAAGGTTCAGTGTGTTATGGTTCCCAGGGGCCCTGGTATCACTGAAGCGATCTAAGATAGTGGGCAGGGCCTGGGGCATTAGTTGAGTTAATTTAGAGAAAGGCCACTGCCCTTGGGGCCGGGAGGCCTGGGTTCTAGCTGTGCCCTGTGGTAGGTCACGCCATGCCTGGCCTTCAGACTCCTCACCCAGTGACAAGGAAAGTGAATGATATGCAAGGCCTCTTATACCTGTTTTTTAAAATATTGTAGCAAAATACACATAGCATAAAATTGACCATCTTAACCATTTCTAAGTGCATTTCGGTGGCATTAAGCACATTCACACTGTCGTGCATCCATCACCACCACCATCTCCAGGACTTTTCATCTTCCCACACTGAAACTCTACACCCACTAAACGATAACCTCTAGTTTTTGGAAAGCTTCAAGACAAAAAGGTTTTTGGTTTTTTTTTAGACAGAGTCTCACTGTGTTGCCCCGGCTAGAGTGCTGTCGCATTAGCCTAGCTCACAGCAACCTCAAACTCCTGGGCTCAAGCAATCCTGCTGCCTCAGCCTCCCGAGTAGCTGGGACTACAGGCATGTGCCACCATGCCCGGAGAATTTTTTCTATATATTTTTAGTTGGCCAATTAATTTCTTTCTATTTTTAGTAGAGTCGGGGTCTCGCTCTTGCTCAGGCTGGTCTCATACTCCTGACCTTGAATGATCTGCCTGCCTCGGCCTCCCAGAGTGCTAGGATTACAGGTGTGAGCCACCTTGCCCATTCAATAGTAAGTTTTTAACAGTGGAGTTTTGAGGGCTGTTTTGGTGGGGAGAGCCCTTTACAGAGCTCCGCAATCTGCACTGACACATAAAGGCCGGTGCAAACCCCGCCTGTGTGAAGTGGAAACACCTGAGTCTCTCCTGGCCCCTCCCCCTAAGGACCGGGCTGTGTTTTCCATGTCCTTTGCCCCCTCCCACCGGCCCTTGGCCTCTGTGCCCATTTGGTCCTTGACTGCCCAGGGGCAGTTCCCTCTCTTGGATCCCAGGCCCCACGGGGAACAGGCTGTCCTGTGCAATCCCATTTTCTGACCCAGCACGGCTGCGACCAGGACGCGGATGTCAGTACTCACCACGCACCTGACAAGGACAGGGGCATGCTGGAGATACTTCCTGGGACGCTTCCTCAAGCAGAGACCTGGCCTCCTCAGCCAACAAAGTTTCTTGTGTGCTTGTGGGTAGCCCAGGATCCCTGGCGGGGCTTCAGAAGAAGCCTGGCTGCACCTGGAAGGTATCAGGCTATGAGACGTCAGATTCCTCCCGGAAAAGGAAACTCATCAAAAGTCCTGCAAGCTATACTGAACTCTTAGACCCAATACCTGGAGAGAGCGCCCTGGCGGGGTCCCTTAGAGACCATTCCAGGGCTCTGTGCGGATCATTTTAGTTTAGTCAACAGGAGGTACCTGCAGGGCTCAGCTGAGCCCTCCAAGGCAGCTACAGAGGCTGTGTTGATCCATCAGAGCCACCTGCCGGAGGCTTCTGAGAGGAGTGACCTTAGTGTTGCTGAAGGTCCCCAGGGCACTGCGTCCCTCATCAGAGCAAATGCTTTTGCCCACGGCCCCGGGGAGGGAGGCTGTGCCCGAGCTGAGCTCAGTCCCACCGTGGGCAGGGCAAGGGCAGCCGCCCACCCCGTGTGCCCATCTGCAGAGGGAGCTTGTGTCACCCTGAGACTTGCAGTGGACAATGGGGACAAGACTCAAACCCCCGCCCTGTGTTCAGTGCCCTAATCTTAGTGAAGCTTGTTTCAGGTTTGTTTAAAGTTAAATATCTGTTTTTTAAACAACAGAATGTTTTCTTTTTATATGGTGTGTGGCTTTAGCTTTGAAATTTCAAAAGCTTTACATTTTTGTTGGCTTCGTCAGTGCACTGCTTGCTGATGAAGAGGCCCCGTCTTGAGGAGAGGAGCCTGAGGCTCTTCCTCTCCTCAGTCACTTTAGCCAAAGTAAATTCCCCGAGCACCGCTCCATTCACTCCATTCGGCCATTCCCCCTGGCACGGCCTGCGCTGATGCCCAGGGGTGTATCTGACGCTCTGTCACCCGCTCCAGCCTACCTTCTCAGCCGAGCAAGCAGCTGCACCCCACATGGTCCCTGTGCTCAGTCGGTCTGCACTTTGGTCCCACATTTCTCACGTGTCCTCTCCTTGCGCCAAGCCCTCCCCCTGGAGTGGCTTCCGTGGCCCCTCCTCACAGCACCTCCGCCGGGAAGCCCACCAGGGCCCTGCGTTGGAAGTGACCCATTAGGTTTCCTCAGGAGTTCATGGGTGCCTCCCGCATGGCACCTTCGTGCCCCCTGCCTGGCTGCAGTCATTCTCATACCTGCTTTTCCCACAAGACCGTGTGGTCCTCAAGGGCAGGACTTTCCCATTCACCGTTATGATGCCAGTACCTGGCGCACGGCAGGCCCTCGGTGACAGCAGGAAATGAACGCACCTCCAGGTGTCCAGTTTGACTGTCTCTCCTGCTCCCACCCCGCCCTGTGGGAAGGAGCTCTGGGGCTCTGCTGACTTGCTTTGCAGTTTGCTGTGGCTTCAGCGGGAACGAGCGCGTCTTCCTTGTTAACAAGGGTGTGACCGGGCGGCAATGCCTCGAGCAGCCCTCGGCCCTCCACAGACACAGGCAGGAACGCTCCCCTTGGCATCCGCCCCAGCAGTGGGGTCCTGACTGTGCGGGTGGCCTTGGGAGCTGCAGCCCTGCGTCACCCCGCCCCTGCCCTGAACCCCAGCTCCCTTCCCAGGCTGGAGGGAAGAAGACCCTCCCTGCCACCCAACCCCACCCCCAGTCTTTGGAGAAGTGGGGGGGAGACATGCTAGCCTTGTTTCTCTATATTTCCAGGGGAATCAGGGGATCCCTCATAACTCAGTGTACAGCCTCAAGCTGTGGTCGGGTGGCAGGAGTCTGCATTTCAGTACCTGCCCGGGATGTCTGGCTGCCTCCTCGGGCATGAGAGTTGCTGGAAGCCCCACTTCCTCTCCAGGACCCCAGTGCAAGGATTAGGCTCTTCAAGGAGGGACTGAGAGTTGGAGTCGGGCCGGCTTGTCCTGAGGCCTTGGGGATATGAATGGGCTCTTCCTGGCCCCATGCCCCCCCACCCTCTCAGTGTTCCCTCTCAGTTAAACCACGCAGTTTCCTTCTTTTTCTTTTTGGCTCATGCCCATTTTCTGCACAGTAAGAATCTGATAGACTGTGCAAATAACATAAGATCCAACTAACAGGGCTTAAACACACAGGATTCATTGTTCTCACATAAGGAGGATTCTGTAAATTCATAGTTCTAGGATTATTTTGGTAACTCAACAATGTAACAAAGATCACAGTTTTTTTTTTTTCTTTCCTCTCAACTATCCTTGGCACGTCATGGCTTTTCATCCTCATGCTGTGGCCTAATAGTCACAAGAGGGCTGCCACATCCCCTGCTATCACGTCTGTTTTCAAAGCAGAAAGAATAAAGCAAAAGGGAGGGACTAGCCATGTTTTCTCCTTTTGCCAGAAAAGCAGAGACTTTTGCAGAAGTCCCTCAGCAGAGTTTCCCTTTTATATTCGTATTAATATCCTGTTACTGCTTTAAAAACTGCCACAAACTTCGTGGCTCAAAACAACATACATTTATTATCTTCCAGTTCTGGAGGTCAAAACCTGAAATGGGTTTCACAGGGCTGAAATGAAGGTGTCATCAGGACGATGTTCCTTCTGAAGACTCTAGTGGGGAGAATCCAGTTCCTTGACTTCTCCAGTTTCTAGAAGCTTCCTGCTTTCCTTGGCTCATGGTCCCCTTCCATCTCAAAACCCAGCAATGGTTGGTGGCGCCTTCCTCCTGCTGCATCACTCTGACATTAGGATGCCCACGCATTCTGGAATTACTTTGGGTTGCACAGTCGACTGTGACTCTGCTCTGGAATTCAACCAAATGGTAGATTCAACATAAATCATTACAAGTAACTGCCCCTCCCCATCCCGTTCCCCTCAGGCCTAACGTGGTAGTCGGTTGTGCCATTCAGTGCCTGGCGAATAATAAACACGGCCTTAGAGTCTCATCTATAAAATTAGTATATGGAAAAGAGGATCTCTGAGTTCCCTTCCAGCTCTGGTAACTTATAATCCTGTGATTACCATGCGAAGTCCAGGTCAAGCTACCTTTTGTATTCTTGGGTATCTGGGGTGTCACTGTCTTGTGTTCTAAAATATGGGCTCGGAAATATAAGGAACGCATAATCTGGAACTCTACCACTCAGAGAATCACTGAACCTCTCTTCGCTCCGGTCTTCACTAATGCACATGGCCTCGGCAGTGCCCGCCTTGGGTCTAACGTGGGCATGAAAGATAACATATATAAGACACGTGGCACACACTCAAGGAAGGGTAGCTATTATTATTCCCACTGAAAGAGAAGTTTTTGTTCCTACAAAAAGGGAATGAAAGATAAAATTTGATGGTCTGTGATCAAAGAAGAAGAAGAACTGTCTTTAGAGTGATAACAATAAAAAAAAATTATCAAAAGCAAACATCTTTAAATTTTTAGTTACAGATCTCTTTTTCCTGTTCTGTACTTTCCATACCCAAGTGGCTGGTCACCCCTGCATGTGATAACTAGCATACGTGGCATACAGAGCAGCACCCCTGCTAATTAGGGGGCTACTTGTTTGCATGTCCCCTTTCAAAACATTGCATAAGATTCTCCTACGCTGCATGACTAGGGCCATGTAAATGTCACATGAGCCTCAAGAAACTGTTTTTGCAAATTTGTTGGCACATTTGCATGATTCGTCATTTCAACCCGAGATCCCCTAGCCTTGTACTGTCCAAGATGGGAGCCACTCGCCGTATGTGGCTCATAAATTTAAATTAATTGAAATGAGGTGAAATGAAAAAAATTCTGTCTCTCAGTGGCACATGTCACATTTCAGGTGCTCAATAGCTACATGTCACACTGAGCAGAACAGATTACAGAACATTCCCACCATCACAGAAAGTTCTATTGGACAGCGCTGGCCCAGACTGATTCACTTAGCTTTTAATAAAAATAAACCCTTAAAAAAATCAGCCTGGCAGCTGAAGTACTGGTTCTGATAAAAGGGCCATCTGCTACTCTGGCAAGGACCGTTTTCCCAGGAACCTATCGCATGGGAGCGGAGCCAGCCTGGTGACATACAGGTGGGGGAGATTTCGTAAAGCCTGGTCTCCCTGGGCTCACAAGGGCTCCACCAGGAATAGCTTCCAATCCAAGTTAAGTGCCAGCAGCTTCTTGACTGATAGCTTAACTAGTCCACATCCCCAGTTGGAGACTGGAAGAGTGATTTCTCAGATCCAGGCTTCAAGAGATTCCGTCAGTGCCTTGCCCCAGAGCAATTAAGGGTTGCTGGCTTTCCTTGCACCCTTCCCAGGCTGCAGATAAGCTGCCAGGCATGTCCTTGATACCTATTTCTGTCTATCAACCCCCACCCCCAGCTCTTCTTTTCCACTTTCTCAAATGCCTCCTTCTCCCTGACACCCTGTGACACCCCTCTCAGCACTTTCTTTGCAAATCTCCAAGGGTACTTCCTAACGCCAGGTGTCTGTGTCTGTGAACTTGGTCTTCTCCCCTGAGGGCCAGGCCCTGTGGTTTTTACCCAGCCCAGCATGGGTCCCACACCTGGACACAGCAGACATTAATTAGCAGAACTTAATCCTTGTAAACTCTGCAGGGTCCACCCTGAAGCGTTCTATGGTGTCACTCTGCTCTACACCCTTGTCACAGAGAAACCCTAATGGTGGCCTCTGTGCATGCCACTCGTTGCAGCTCATTCAGCCGTCGGCCAGGGGTCCTGCCTAGCAAGGGGGCATGGCAGAACAGCAGGCTCAGACTGCTGGGGCTCAACCCTACCCCCTTACTGGTTGGGTGATGTTATGTACATTATTTTACCTCTCTTGGCCTCATCTTCTGCAAAATGCGGATGTGCATAGTATAAATCCCCTGGAGTGGCTGTGGGAATTAAATACAATAATGCACATAAAATGCCTGGCAAATAGCAAACAACAAGTCATAGCTATTGTATTATTATTATCCTCATTCTCAGCAATAGCATAATTGTTCTGGGAAGTAATAATCGCTTCTTGACCTCGTTCATGCCCATGTTCCTGCCTTTGACCTTCAGTCTCCTGGTCTCTGTATTTAGTCTATCAAACTAAGCATCTCCCAGACCCCTGCTGGCCTTGGCTTCTTCAGCCCCTATTGTGGGTACCTCCCTGGCTCCTGTGTGTAGGCCCCGGGATGCCTGGCCTCCTTTGGACATGGCCCAGCTCAGCTGGATGACTGTGGCTTGTTCAGGCTGAGGATGCTCAGTAAATGTTGGCTAGTTGCAATTGCTGTTCTCAGAAAAACTAGCTTCCTAGAAATATGTTGGGCTGATTCCCGAGTGAAGGCTTCCAGGGAGTTGAACACCTCCAGCTTAAATGGGGTGTGTTTACAGGAGGAAGAGAAAGAGTGTTAGGAAAATCAAAGGAGTGAGCCTTCTGAGAGTATCATGCATCGCTGGGAATAACAAAACAAAAGGCATAAGCCAATTCTAAAAGCTTCCACTAAAATGGCATTTTGGAAGAAAGAATTTGGGACCAATGAAACTGTCAATGATCAAACACCAGTGGTTTACAATGTTGGCAAGTGTGCAGTGTAGCAGGTATTCTCTTCATGATGGTTCTCCCAAATGTGGAAAGAAACTTTTAACAGTATTTCCCAAAATGTTCCTGTCCTTTGGACTAGAAAGACACTTCTAGAACTATAGCCCAATGATATAGTCAGAGATATAGTAAGAGTTTATGTACAAGAATATCAGTGGCAGCATTTCCAAAGAGGAGAATTTGGAAACAGCCTAAACAAATGTCCAGCAATGGACATATACTTTTGAAAGAGTAGAAATCTATTATTAACTCAATGGCATGTCATGGAACATTAAAAATATCGGGCTTAAGAAGATTTAATGGCATGGGAACATACGATATATGGAAAGTGACAAGAACAGTAAACAAGTTCCTTTCAGTGTTTGGGGTCACGGGGGGGGGGGGGGGGGGGGTGGGGAGGAGGGGGGCGTGTTTGTAGTGAATGAAAGTTATTCGCTTCTAAGCGGAAGATGAGCATTGCATTCACTGAGCATGTGGATACTTGGGCCCAGGGGCCTTTAGCCACCAGTCCTGGCTGCCCTGGTTTCAGGTGGCAGGCTGGGACACAGACTGCACAGAGCAGGGGGCACAGAGAGGTATTAACTTCTGGGTTGTGTCATCTCGCCAGCACCCACAGTTCCCTGGCAAGACGGAACCAAGCGCTGGCCGTGGCCTGGCGTTACCGTTGCTCTCTGCCATGCTCGCGTGAATCCCAGAACTTCCCTTGACATTTCACGCAGGTGCATGTCACCTTGGCGTTCTCAGCTGCAGAGCATCTTCCACTGCAATAACCTTCAGCTTTAGGAGTGGCAACTTACAACATTTTCTGATTCCTTCACCAAAAATAATCTCTTTGGACACAGAGCATACAAAATCCACTTGCCTTGATTTAAAACCCAAACCCAAACTTATTGACCACATTTTCAGCTCTACTATTCCAAGAAGCTGCCCCTGAGCACTGACGCATCTGGAGGTTGTTCTGCCTGCTGCCAGCCTCCCCGGGCCTCTCCTGTGCTCAGGGCTGTCTGAGAAATGCCCCTGTCCTTTCAGGCACAGAAGCCTCACACAAAAAGAAAAAGGACAACTGACCCCAAAGATGTAGCCATCACCTGGGAGGCTGGCGTACAAGGCCCTGATCCTGTGCGAGCCTTGCTAAGCTCCAACCTCACGCCCTCCTGTGAAGAGGGACATCTAGTATCACTTCCAGAAACTGCATCAGTGCTCTTTGTGATCTGAAGCAAGTGTCATCTTTAATAGCTCAGCGGCAGTAAACACTTTCCTTTCTAATGATGAAGGGAAAGGATTTGGGCAGGTGATTTCGTTCCACTGGGTCTTTCTTCACCTTTTAAAAAAACCTGGCTTCTTTTCTTTTTTGTGGGACAGGGGGACTTTTACTGCAGGGCTACAGCCAAGGTCAAAGGCTGTGAAAAACCGTGGGACATTCTGAACGGCCCTAGGCTCTCGAGTCACTCCCCCGTGCAGCAGGGGCAGAGAGGCCCCCAAAGCTCGTACCAAAAAAAAGGTAGAAACAATACGAAAGTCCAACATTAAGAGAACGGATAAACAGTTGGTGGTACATTCACAGATTGGAATTCTATTCAGCAATAAAAAGGACAAACTTCTGATAACATTCAACAACACGGATGAATCTCAGAAACATTATGTTTAATGGAAGAAGTCAGATGCAAAAGAGTTCACGCTGTATGATTCCACTATAGGAAGTTCAAGAAGAGGCAAGAGTAATCCGCGTCGAGAGAAACCAGAGCTTACAGATTCTGCGGAGCTTGAGGCTCCTCTACCTGGGAAGCGGGAGCTGCTCAGCACACTCCTCTGGGCGGATGCTTGATGCTTCTGCAGCTGCTGCCATCGCCTCCAGCTCCCTCTCTCCCTGCAAGACTTCACTCGAAAATTCATCTCTCTCCCCGACGCCCAATGAATCCGCAGCACTTTTGTTGGAATTTTCCCTCCGTACGAAGATAAAGGGTAGCATACCACACAAAGTTTGAAGACTACAGAAAGGACACAACCATCCAGAGTGCCACCAACCTGGTACCCTCCTTGTCCTTGGCACGTTTGGTCTCAGTTGCTGCCCACAGCAGCCAGCCCCGGGCCCTGGGCTTGACACGTCTGCCTGTGCAGGAGCCACCGTGCCCCGCCAGGCCCCCATGGCAGTACCAAGACCACATGGCCTCCCACTGGGCCAGGGCGGGGCCGTGGCCGGGGTAGGCAGAAGGCTGCCCCAAGTCTTAGGGTGTCTAAAAAAGGCTGCAGAGCCAAAAGGCTGCAGAGCTTATCCAGAAGCTGCAGAGCTTCTCCCATCACGAACATCAGAAGCAAAGGCCAGCACGGGATGGAAGGGAGCCCGTCACTGGGGGAGGGCCAGGCCCGGACCAAAGAACCAGAGATGAGGGGTGCATTGCACAAGGACTCTGAAGCTGCCCCACTGGGCAGCCTTCCCTACTGGCCTTATAGTCTGTGCGGAAAGCAGAGATCTGAACTTACCTGCAGGCGTGCACTTCCTCTGGCAGGCTCTGCCTCTCGCTTCTCAGGTTTCCTGTATCATTTCATTATGGGCTGAGTTCTGGCACTTTCCAGCAGTTAGTTCCCCCTATTCCCCCTGCCCCAGGTGGAAGTGGGAGACCAGAGGGCAGGTTCTGGGGCTGCTAGCAGTGCTGACCTGCTTTCTTGCCCCAGGGCTGCTGGGGGCCTGGCACAGACCCTCAGGGAGCACTCCTGACTCAGCTCTTGTGTGAGCCATGGTCCTGCTTGGGGAGGAACACAAGGGAGGCTGCACAAATTCCCGTTTGATTTAGCTGCTCAGTGCACGTGGCAGGTGTCTGGGAGCACCTGTGCATACATACACACACATACAACTTCCTTTTGTAAAAGAAGACTACAAAGCTATATGACTTATATGTATCTTGTGTGGTTATAATGCTTTACAGTTTACAAGGAGGAGGAATTGTGTGGGCACAATTTCTCTTCTCTTCCTGGAAGCTAGACACTTTGTGCTTAGTTTGAGATTAATAATTAGGAAGACAGAGTCAGCCAGATGATGCTTTCTCATGAAATGAGCAGAGTTAGGAGTAAAATAAAGCAACATGACTTTGAGTAAATTATTTAACCTCTCCCAGCTACAGGTTCCTTCTCTGGAAGCCTGGGATAAAACACTACTTTCCTGAGCACACCTAGAACCCAGATCTGGTCTCCAGTACTACTCTCCATAAAAGGGACTAGGATTCCTGGGAGAAATGGCTGGTTCTAGGGCTGGGGCAGAAATTACTAATATAAGAAGGCCCTGGAAAGCTGAAACTGTTGATCTCATAGACATAGAAAGTAGAACAGTGGTTACTAGATGCTGGGAAGGGGAGGGGAAGAGGAGCATAGGAAGACGTTGGTTAATGATACAAAATTAGCCTAGGATAGGTGGACTATGTTCTAGTGTTCTGCAGCACTGTAGGATGACTATAGTTAACAACAATTTGTTGTATATTTTCAAATAGCTAGGAGAAAGGATTTTGAATATTCCCAGCAGAAAGAAATGAGATATATTTGATGTAATGGATTTGTTAGTTACCCTGATTTAATCATTACATATTGTACATATGTATCAAAATATCACACTGTACCACATAAATATGTACAATTATTATGTGTCAGTGGAAAACAATAATAAAAAATTTGAAAAGATAAGCCTGGAGCATCTTGGAGTATCAGAAAGTAAGAAAGTACTAAAAGCCAAACGAAAACAACAATACATCACCCAACCCACAATGAAGGGTGGGGGGGGGGTGGGACATGGCTCAGGGAAGTCTGCAAAGGGGACCCAGGAAAGAACAGAAAGAGCTCCCAACGGCCAAAGTTGGAACAATTTGAGTAACAAATAAAGTAGTGTTAGATTATAAGCCAAAATAAATATCCAAGGAACCATATTGATGTAAATGATTAGATGGATAAATAAATGCATGAGAAGAGACAAATCTTCCATGCATAAGAATCCCAAATAATTTATATAGACACTCGGCCCTCAAGGAAGCAGAATGTAACACCCACATCTCAAGCGTGGGCTGTGCATAGTGACTTCCTTGCACACGGCACAGTATGGAAAGGGGAAAAGGGTAACTTCACAGCGTCGAAACCAGACAAACACCCCTGGGCAGGTGATGAGAGCTAACATCAACAGTGATAGCTCACAATAACAGCATGTCCCCTTGATGTGATGAAAATGGCACTTTATCTCCATGGTCTTCCCCAAACACGTTATCCCAGTCTAATCACAAGAAGAAGATCAGTCAAATTACAATTAAGAAACATTCTACAAAATATCTTGATCAGTACTCCCCAAAACTGTCGAGGTCACCAAAAACAAGCAAAGTCTGAGAAACTGTCACAGCCAAGAGGAGCCTATTTGTAATGTTATATGCTAGTTGGGATCCTGGAACAGAGAAAGGACACTATGTAAAAACTGAGCAAATCTGAATAAAGTATGCACTTTAGTTAACAATAAAATGTCAATATTGAATCATCAGCTCTGACAAAGGTACCATACTAGCATAAGATGTTAATAACAGGGAAACTGGGGGTGGGGTATGTAGGAACTCTCTGCACTATCTTTGCAATTCTTCTGTGAATCCAAAACTGTTCTAAAATTTATAAGTTTATTTAAAGGAGGTTATCTATCACACAGCGTTGTGAAGATTAATGGAAAGTGTTTGGCACAGTACCCAGCAGGTGGTAAGTGTTTACTAAATGGCAACTCAGTTGGTATTAGGTGCCAGAGAGGAGAAGAGCCAGAGTTGGAAATGCAATGAAGTGTGTATGAATGTATGAATTGTGACTCTAATTCTCAGCTTTGGCCACAGCTCCTTATCAACAACACACACATGAGCTGCCCACCTCCTGGAGAGGGCTGCCACATGATGGCTGCCTAATAGGCATCTCTGTAAAAACCTACAGGTCAAGGGGTGGGTGGAGGTGGCGATGCCGGCTGATGTACTAGTCATAGCCAAGATAGACATAGTAGGGCTTGCTGATTTGCACAGAGCCAATCAGAGAAACGGTGTGAACAGCAGTGCCCCAGGGAAAGACGTTCTGTTCCCCCTACAGAGCTTTCAAGGCTGGATGGCAATGACATTGTCTCCCTTGAAGCATTGATTAAAGATGCAAATTGGCCAGAGGTGCTAGATCTTGTGCTCTAACTCAATCCCTTGTACCAGCCACCTTGAGATCACTCGTGCCAGCTACCATCCTTGTAACAGCCACCTGCCATGTGGAAAGACCATCCCTATCTACCAATCAACACGGTTTACTGTGGGGCTCAAAACCCTGCAGCTGTAAAGCAGTCCTTGCCCCAAAGGAGCTCTGTCATCCAGGCATAGACCAGAAAGGGCAGTGTTGATATAAGTGGGCAGTTTACTAGCATTGGAGAAATCCAAGTTACAGAGAAACAAATCAGAGGTAAGAAATCCAAATACTCAAGACTGTTATTTTGCATACTTGGGGCTATAAGTGATAGAAACCCAACTTAGCTAAGTTGAGCTGGGTTTGGGAGATGGAGGTGACATTTATTAGAAAGATGGAGAGATTAGCTCACACAATCAGGCCTTGGGAAGTCAGAATCAAGGCTGGTCCAGGGATTACCCATTGGAATCGGGACTCCAGCATTGTGAAGAAACTTTCTATGGGTTTCTTGTATCTGCCCTCCTTGCTTGCTGGCTGAGTCCCCTCTCAGGGCTGCCTCACCCAGGCAGCTGGAACCACAGCACAGATAGCTCCCAGGCCCACTGTCACCCCAGCTTCACCAACAGAGCAGGAAAAGGCACTACTCACCTCCCTCCTCTAGCCAAGTTTCTTTAAAAAAAAAATCACAGGGAAGGAATCTGACTGGTCCACCTTGACTCACATGCTCACCTCCAGACCAATCAGGCTGAAGATATTTGCTTCCATTCAGACCACATGTTAGAATCCGGTCAAGAGACAGAAGCCTCAGCAGTTATTTGAACAGAGAGAAGTTAATATAAAGAATTTCTAATTATGTATAAAATTGTTAACTGAGTGGCTGAAAAGGTAAAAAGAGAACTCTAACAGATGGCAGGGTTAGTTACTGTCTGAAATAGCTACTAACCTTAGGGCTGGGGAAATAAAGGGAAAAGGCTGGAATAGTTAAATTTTAGAAGTTTAAAGAAGGGACCCAGACTTTTGAGGCAGAGATGCCAGCTGGTTGGTGTCTCTGAGGGGGATGCAATAAAGCTGGTTTCACAAGAGTTGGGAAAACTGCACAGTGGATTCAGCTGTGATCATAGGACTGCATTGCTGCTGATGGAAAAATAAGATGTTGGTGTATCCAGATAACGGAGCGCTATTCAACAATAAAAAAGAACAGAGTAGTAATCCATGCTAATGCATGCATAAACCTCAAAGTGAAAAGAAGCCAGACACAAGAGCACACAGATTGTATGTTCCCATTTTAACAAAACACCCAGAGAAGGCAAATCTATAGAGACAGAAAGTAGATTGGTGGTTGCCTAGGGTTGGGGTGGGGGTGGACCGTGACTGCTCTTGGGCACAGGGTTACTTCTTTATGGGGTGGTGGAAAAGCTGTAAGATAAGATTGTGGTCATGGGCCGGGCGCGGTGGGCTCATGCCTGTAATCCTAGCACTCTGGGAGGCCAAGGAGGGAGGATCGCTCAAGGACAGGAGTTAGAAACCAGCCTGAGCAAGAGCAAGTACCCGTCTCTACTAAAAATAGAAAGAAATTAATTGGTTAAGTAAAAACATATAGAAAAAATTAGCCAGGCATGGTAGCTCATGCCTATAGTCCCAGCTACTCAGGAGGCTGAGGCAGGAGGATCGCTTGAGCCCAGGAGTCTGAAGTTGCTGTGAGCTAGGCTGATGCCACAGCACTCTAGCCGGGGAAACAGAGTGAGACTCTATCTCAAAAAAAAAAAAAAAAAAAGGTTGTGGTCATGGCTGCGCAGCTCTGTCAATATACTAACAATTATTGAATGGCACACTGAAAACAGGAGAATTACAGTATGTAAATTGTACTTTAATAAAGCTTTAAAAAAAAACCCAAAATGCAAGTAGAAGAAAACCACAGGAAAAAGTAAAACCTGCCTTCCTGCATCTCTCTGATGCCCTCTCTCCGAAGACCCTCGGCTGGGAGGGCTTCGCAGCTGCCACAGCAGGAATGTGTGTGCGGAGTTCCCGCCCCAGCATCCCAGAGCAGGGGGATCGCAGGTGAGTTTGGAGAGAAAAGGCAGTTGCCTACTAACTATCTCAGGAAGGTAAGGGCTTCCCAAAGGAAGGAGGTTTCTGGTTCCTGAAAAAGTGCTGGAGGACATGTCAGGCAATCTGAGCAATACATTTCCACAGCAGAAAGCCCGAGAGGCTGGGGAAAGTGGGCAGGAACCCAGATGCAAAACCCTGGGGCACTGGGAACCTGTAGCATAAGAGAGAGTGGGGAGACAAAGGGCAGGGCAGGTGAGGTAAGCAGAGAGCTCGCTGGACTCCCCCTGCCTGGAGTCAGGGATTGGCGGCTGAGTGAAACACTTCTAGTTCTGAAGACTGTGTGGACAGGAGCACCTTATTCTAGAAGACATCACATCCTAATATTCAAGGAGCACCCCGTTCTCACCTGTGGTGGGAGAGATCGTCCCAGGGCTGTGGGTGAAGCCACAGGGTCTAAAATACCCACATTAAAGGGCACACTCCTTTGGGCTCACTCTCCTGGCCTTGACAAAGTGCAAATGTTCTTAAAATGGTAACACAGGTTTTCTTCATTCTGAAATATTTATCGTGTGACTACTATGGGCCAAGCATTGTGGTGTCTGCAAGTATTTCTAACTCATTCTTTTCCCTGACAGGAGAAAATGTCAGCAGATGAGGGGAATTAGAAAATCCAGATAAAGAAAGTTCCTGAACTCAACGATTTCCGGACACTCAAGCCTAGAGAGACAGAAAGTCTATCCGCAGCCGATGGGGACTTATGGGGAGGCAACAGGGAGTGACTGCAAATGGGCATGAAGTTCCTTTTTGGGGTTATGGGAATGGAACACAACTCTGTCAATATGTTGTACTAACAATCACACTATAATCATTGAACTGTGCACTTAAAACGGGTGAATTTTATAGTGGGTAAATTATGCCTCAATAAAGCAATTTAACAAAACAATAGTATCTCAAAAGTTTTTATGGACATTTGCGCAGATAAGGACGAGATGTCCACTGAGGACTCGGCACCCTGCCAGCACAGCCTCTGCTGCCAGGAAAGGTCTGTGAAGCTGGGCCGCTGCTTCCGCCACACCCTCCCGTTGCAGCTGTGCTGGGGTTGCCTCTGCCCTGGCCTTCCTAGCAGGGATGCCCCCAAGGGAGGGGGCATCGATCCCTGGACAGTTCCCAGGCATTCATCTTGCTCCTGTTTAAAGTCCCACAGTCCCGCCTCTCTGGCTGTCCCCACTACTCCATGCGGCTGGAGGGCAGGGGACTGAGGGTCAGCCGGGTGAGCCCTGGCCTGCAGCTCTGTCCTCAGCTTCATGTCCATGCAACTGAGCCTGAGATTCAGAGTGGGACACCAACTATGGCCGTGGACTCCTACCCGGCGTTTACCCCAGTTCTGCAAAGAGGTTAGTGGGCTATGGCTCAGCTATTAATAATAAAATGATGTATTGATTCCTATTCTGCACTTGTCACTTTTGTGTGCGTGGAAAATAAGACAGCATTTGAGCATTTCTATTCTCTTGCTATAAAATAATCAACCTACCACCCAACCCTCAGCTATATGTCGTTGGGTCATCCCAGGTTGAATGACTGGTGTGTTTAATTTGCAGGTGTTGCAAGTTCAGACATTGGGCTGCCCCATTAGGGCTGAACCCCCACAGATGAGCACAGGTATTAATGAAAGCAGTGCCTGTCACACTTTAATGTGCTTTTGCATGACTTGGAGGATCTCCTTAAAATGTGGGTTCTGATTCAGGAGGTTGGGGTGGCGCCCTGATGCTGCCTGTCTAATGAGCCCCATGTGGTGGTGCCCTCGCTGCTGGTCCATGCACCACACGCGGAGTGGCATCTAGATTTTCTCTGGCTGCTTCTCCTCGGAGCATCCACCCACACAGGACGGGGCAGGACTTTTCCCAGCAGAAGCTCACAGGAGCACAACGAGGGACTCACAGCCTCTACATCAACCCAGACTTCGTGTCCTGTGGTGGCTGCAGGCCAGGATCGCAGCAAAGGCAGCAGCCGCCGCCCCACTCCCTGCCCCCAGCAGAGAAAGTGAGGAACAGCTGATTAAGCAGGAAGGAACATGCTCCAGCTGAGATCAGCTGTTGGCCAAGGACTCCTTTGGTCAGCAGAGGACAAGTGCCATATGTCCCCTGCTTGGCACCTTTGAGGCCTGACTCCTGCAGGTGGTAGATGGGCCCTGGAGTGTTGCCAACAGCAAAGAAAACAGAATTTTCTGCCCAAGGCAGAAACTGCCACCCCTGGGCTCACGTGGCCGTTCTCTGAGCCAGAGAACACGTGCTTCGCACCACTAGGTGCCATGAACACAGAGATGATAAAGACCAGGTTCTTGCCTTTGGGAGGCCACTACCCTGGGGGAGCATGAAGTGTAAATGACCTGCGGCCACGGTAGCATGAAAAGGAGGCCCAAATACAGAGAAAAACTGGGAGTGAGGAGACACCTGTGCGTAGGGAGAAGAAACTCCCTTGGAGAAGGTGGCATTAGAGTTGGGTCTCAAAGGATGGGCATCCACTACGGTGGATGGAGATGAGCAGAGAAAGATCACAGTCTCTGGGAGGGTGTGGAAGGGGGTCTCTATGGGCATCTGAGGAGGCAAAGAGTTCACCACAGTTCGCCGCATCCATTAAGCATTTACTATGTGCTGGATACATTGTGAACACAGTAGGGATCACAGGAAGTGACAGAAAAGCAAATACTCTTAAAATAACAACACATTTGTGCATTCTAAAATATTCAGAAGTCCCTGGCAGATAAGCTGTAAGGAAAGCACAGAGCAGTTGGGGAGTTCAGGGAAGGGACATATTTCCCTGGGCCCTGTCTTTGGGCAACTGTGGTTACCTAGAAAGCCTCAGGCCGGGCAGGCGGACTGTCCAATTAACCAGGACTTGGCCTTCTGGCAGAGCTTGCAGCCAGAACTGGAAAGTTTGTCCCCTTTCCATTGGCAGCTCCACTTTCAGCAACTTCTCCCCACCCTGCCTGACCCTGAAGGACCTGGTCAGTATCCCAGGGCTGCGGGGCCCTGCGCCTGACAAGCTGCTACGGCTGTGAGGGTCAGCGAACAAATATTAAGAAAAACTGTCCACGGCCTGGAAATAAGTCCAAGAAGATATTTGCCTGTCCTTTCAATGCTGTGCTGAAATATTGTTTAATAGGCTTGCCCGACGATTAATCTTCTAAGAGAACGTGCTATTGTTTGACTATGCTATTTACTATGAAATTTAGGCTAAGACCCTGTGAAGTTATATGTTAGCTTGTAGTTTGGTAGATGCAAATGATTCCTACACAGCAGAAAAGATGACCTCAAAGGTTAATGTTAATTGTCCTGTAGGAGATTAATCAGTTTTTATCTAACCTATGGACCCAATAGTCTTTCTTTAATTAAGACTATATAAATCCTAATGCCCCACAAGCTTTTGTTTTTGTTTTTTAAAAATTTCTTTTCAATTATGCAGCTTTGAATCTAGTTTTAACAACGTTTTCTTCTCAGTTCAAGCTATTATTAATATTTTCATTAATATTGGTTTCCAATAGCAACCTCCATTAGGGATTTTGCTAATTGCATTTATTTTATTTTTATTGATATTCATAGTTGTACATATTTTGGGAGTACAGAGTAATATTTTGATATATGTATACAATGTGCAATGATCAATTAGGGGAACTGGGATAATTATCACCTCAGTCATTTATCTTTTCTTTAGGTTGGGAACATTATGATTCTTCTCTTCTAGTTATTTTGATATATACTATAAATTATTGTTAACTATAATTTTTCTATTGTACTACTGAATACTAGAAGTTATTCCTTCTGTATAACTGTATTTTTAGTATCCATTAACCAGCTTCTTTTCCCAGCCCTGGTAGTCAACATTCTATGCTCTCTCTACCTCCATGAGATCCACATTTTTAGCTCCCACATATGTATAAGAACATGCAGTATTTTTCTTTCTGTGCCTGGCTTATTTCACTTAACACAATGACTTCCATTTCCATCCATGTGGCTGCAAATGACAAGATTTCTTATCTTCTACAGCTGAATAATATTCCATTGTGTATATGTAGCACATTTTCTTTACCCATCATTGGTTGATGGATATAGCATGATTCCATACTTTGGGTATTATCAGTATTGCTGCAATAAATACGGGAATACAGATATCTCTCTTCAATATACCGATTTGCTTTCTTTTGGATATATACCCAGCAGTGGGATTGCCAAATTATATAGTAGTTCTATTTTCGTTTTTTGTGGAACCTCCATACTGTTTTCTATAATGGCTGTACTACTTTACATTCCCACCAAGAATATACGAGCATTCCCTTTTTTTCACATCCTCACCAGTATTTGTTATTTTTTGTTTTTGATAATATCCATCTTAGATGGGGTGAGATGATATCTCATTGTGGCTTTGATTTGCATTTCCATGATGATTAGTGATGTTGAGCATTTTTTCATGAATTTGTTGGTCATTTGTATGTCTTCTTTTGACAAATGTATATGCAGTTCTTTTGCCCATTTTAAAATCAGATTTTTTTTTTGCTATTAAGTTCCTTATATATTCTAGTTATTAATCCCTTCTCAGATCAATGGGTTGCAAATATTTTCATTTTCTCCCATTCTGTAGTTTGTCTCATCATTTTGTTAATTGTTTCCTTTGCTGTGCAGAAAGCTTTTTAGCTTGATGTAATCCCACTTGTCTATTTTTGCTTTTGTTGCCTGTGCTTTTGTGGTCCTACCCAAAAAGTCTTTGCCCAGACCAATGTTCTGTAGTATTTCCCCAATGTTTTCTTCTAGTAGTTTCATAGTTTCAGTTTGCATGTTAGTTGCAAGATTTTACATCCTGCAACTAAATTTATTGACCAGTTCTAAGAGTTTTTTGATGAAGTCTTTAGGTTTTTCTAAATACAAGATCATATCTTCTGCAAACAAGGATAATTTGACTTCTTCCTTTCCAATTTGGATATTCTTTATTTCTTTCTCTTTCCTAATTGATCTGGCTAGGACTTGGAAATCCTGAATTCTATGTTGAATAAAAGTGGTGAAAGTGGGCACCCTTGTCTTGTTCCAGATAAAATAAATTTCTTTCAATAAAATTGAAAGGGTTTCAGTTTTTTCCTATTCAGTATGATATTAGCTATGGGCTTATCATATATGGCCTTTATCATGTTGAAGTACGTTTCTTCTATATCCAATTTATTGAGGTTTTTATCATGAAGCAATATTAAATGTTATCAAATGCTTTTCCAGGATCTATTGAAATGATCATTTTTTTATTCTTGATTCTGTTGATGTAATGTATCATGTTTACTGATTTGCATATTTTGAACCATCCTTGCATTCCCAGGTTGAATCCCACTTGATTATGTATGGTGAATGATTTTTTTAAAGTGTTGTTGAATTCCATTTGCTAGTATTTTGTTGAGGATTTTTGTGTCTATGTTTATCAGGGATATTGGCCTATAGTTTTCTTTTTTGTTGTGTCTTCATATGCTCTTTGAATCAACCTTACATTTTATTGTTTCCCTCATTAATAAATGAGTTAAATAAAGTTTTCAACCTATGTTCATTCTATATTTGTAAGAAAGTCATGCTTTTAATTTTTGAATATTATATTTGGCCAGTTAAAAATTGGGGGTTCTAACTATTATGAGAGACGAAAATGTGAATTGATATTGTTCAATAATAGTATTAGAACTTTCTAACAGACTAAGAGAGTCATCACCAAGTTCACTGTCAAGAAAAGGAACCAGAGACCCCATAGGGAAATTCATCTGAAGGAAGAGCTCATGTATTAGTAGACTAATTCAGTCTGTTCCTAGGTGAGGTTTGAGATTAGTTCTCTTATGTTGTGTGGCTCAAGCCAGACACCTTCATGGACTTGTGAGCCTTGGCATGTCAACCGTGGTAAGGAAACAATAGCAAAATATGTGAGTGTAATGTCAAAAAGGCAGAAACCGTAGCGTTCCCATGTGCAGGCATCTGGACCAGGTTGACCGTCATCCCAGCAGGGTAGGGCACTGGTCACACTGGGCTGTACAGGACCAGTTTTCATCAAGGTACCACGTGGCAGCAATGACAACTAAATCCCATTAGAGCCTGGTCAGACATTCCCACCCAAGTCCCTCTCTGCCTGACATGTGTACCCTAAACTGGTAAACTCGTTCACATCGATTATGTATACGTGAGATTATGTAAGAGATTTCCTTTCAAGTAAGAATCCCTCAGCTATAAAAGGGAAAATTCGGAAAAGTCTGCGCTGGAGCTGTAGCCAATCATGGAGTGAATTGCCAACCCCAGGAGGGAAGACAGGAAAACTTCAGAGAGCGTGAGAGTCCTCCAGTGGTCATCTGGATCAGTCTACGGGCAGACCATGGTGGCCAGGATGGACTTTTGAATCAGTTTGCCATATGACAAACCACCCCACATTCAGTGGCATGAGATAATCATTGTTACCATGAATCTGTGCGCCGGCTGGACGCCTCTGCCCGTCTGGGCTGGACTCTGCTCCTCACTGCAGCTCTGCGAGTGGGCTGGGGCTGCTCTGCTGCACCACGTGTGTAGCTGGTGGCCCAGGAGGAAGGGGTGGCAGTTACCTATGCAACAGGTCAAGGGGAAGCACACGAGGCCTCTGAGGCTCAGAACCACTCACCATTACTTCCACCCACATCACGGGCCAAAGCAAGTGACATAGGCAAGGCCAAGGTCAAGGGTGAAAGGAATGCCCTTTGCCTATAATTAGGCTATTGCGAGGGTTTGGATGCAGGGAGGGGAGAAAGGATTGTGGCCCATCATTCCTGGGAGGAGAGGAGGGGTTCATGTGACAGCTCACTAATGGCCTTGGGATGCCCCAACCTTCTGTGTGCCTGCCTCTTTCAGCAGGCAGAGCTGGGCCCCTCCCAGCCACACTTCCATACGCTTGGCCAGTCTATGGGGGATCTGGGGCTCAGTTATGGGACTGAATGGCACTGGCCTACCCCAAAATCCAGACTCTGCCTCATTCTTTTTTCTTCTTTCCCATCCTGACTCTGGTGAACATTTTAATCATTTCAGAGCTGTTTCCTACAACCCATTAAACTGGTTCTCGTTCCACCTCATTGTGCAGTGGAAATTTCAAATCAGCTTAATTACCGTGTTGGCATCCCAGGGATGACACGGCACGTCAAGTGGATCCTAACGGAGGCCTGTGTTTACTGCGGCGACGTCTACAATTATCAATAAAATTTCTTGCAGCTCTCACTGCCCTCCCTTGTGAGTACAGAGAATTCTGATGACTGGACTGTGGACTGGGGTTTGGGGCCTCAAGACACAGATGGATGATCATGGACTCAAACCTCCACAGTAACTATTTGTTGAGTTGAGCCCCGATTTGGGGGTGAGCCTTGGGAGCAAAACGGCCTTCTCTGGGGGTGGAGGTGAGTGGGTCTTGGGCCAGTCATTGGCTAGAATTCAGGGAGCTGGAGTGGATAGGGGATTTCTGGACATGGCCAAGGTTAGAAACCCTTTCGTACCCAATTTACTGGCACCTGTGGTAGGAAAGGACCACAGGGGTGTGTGTGTGTAAAAGAGAGAGTGAGAGAGATTAAAGAGGTCTAAGAGCTGAGTAATTAGAGAACACACCCAAGCCTTGGCACCTGCAACCAGGGGTCCCCAGCCAAGGTCAAGCCGTGGGGGTAAGTGGAATGTGGAGCTGTGCACACTCTGCACCCCACCTCCATCCTCACCGTCCCCGAGGGAACTGAGGCCAGGGTGGACAGGGCTTGCAGCCACCAGCTGAAGGCCCAGCTTCAGTGAGGTGCATATCTCATTCTCCACAGGCCCACAGGCAGGTGAGGAGTATGCTGCCAGGACAGCTCAGAGTTCCGGTTGGGAATGCTGAGTGACAGCAACAGCCCAGATTCCTACTCACTCCACAGCAGAGTGGTGAGATTCTCCAAGATCCTCTCCACAAGGAAATTGCAACCAGGACCTGATGCCTTAAGCTGATTCTGCCCCCAGGGTTGTGAATGTATCAGGGAAGGGTCCCCAGGAGAGGAAGGCTGATGCCATGATGGTGACATAGGTGTTCAAGCCATTTATTCTGAATAATAGATGAAATGTGTCCTTTTGAATATTCTATGCTGGAGACACAGAGCATGACAGTTGTATAGTATTCTCCCTAATCCTTCACAACCTTGGGAAATAGATATTATTATTCCCATTTTACACATGAAGAAGTAGAGGCTTAAAGAGGGTAAGTAAACTGCCCAAGTTGCATCTCTTAGATCCCATGAGTTTTCAGTCTTTCTCCTCCTTGTTCTAAATCCCTGAAGCTATAGCTGTCTCTGTGCAGCAAAACCTGGCCAAAGGCTGGTCAGTTCTGTGCTCAGAGCAGGGCAGTGGGCTTCTGGAGCGGAGCAGGTGGGCTGGGCGGAGGTGACAGGGAAGGCCGAGTCCCACAGTTCAGTGGAGGGGTGACAACAGACACACACTCAGAGGATCCCTAGAGGGGCTCAGAATGGCCTGAAGGACATGGGCTTCCTGGAGTCCCCGGGATGCAGGTTTAAATTATGGTTCTCTAAATCTCTAAGAGATGGCTGGCTCCCATGGGCCAGTCCATACAGAACCTGGACTGTGTGCCCTGAGTGCCAAATATGTGTTAGGCATTGTGAGTTTTCCATATATTACCAGGTTTTTCCACTGACATTTTAAATAAATAAACAAATATATGCTTGTAAAAATTCAAACAACATAAATGTGTGTAGAACAAAAAGTGAATCACCTTTGACTTTGACGTGTCCCACCCTCCTCTTACTCCTGGCAAATCTCCTGTCCCTCCCCCTCGGTGGCCTTTCCCCCACGGCTGATAGTGTGGGGTATGCTCTCAGACCTGTTCACGGACAGTTATCTTTGTAAAATAGTAACAGCATATATGAGTGCTTATTAGGCACCAGATACTATTCTGAGTTTATACACAGACACATACTTTTTTTAAAACACTAAATAGGAACATAGTCTACTTATTTTTTGAACTTGCCTTTTGCTTAACATATTTTTGAAATCTTTCCATGTCAGTACTTGTGAATCTGATTCCTTTGTTAAAAAAATCTATTTTATCTTTTAAAAAGTAGTGCATGCATGTGGTAAGAATTTCAGTGAGAAGACTGAGAAACAGAAATAACTACCTGTTTCATTTTGCTCTGAAGTACATGCTTCCATTAATTGTCTAGGCACCTCATTCACACATATTTTTTAATTTAATAGTTGTATAACTCCATTTTCTTGCTTCATATAACTTGGACATCTTTCCTTATTACAAGTAAGCATCTACCACCTTCATTTTTAGCTGCTGCATAGTATTCCACTGAATAATGTATCTTTTTTTAATCAGTCCTCTACTGGTAGATGTTATTCAGATTGTTACTAGGGCTTGTCAATTATAACAAATGATGCTGTGAATGTCCTTATGCATATACCTGTGCCCACACCTAGACCTATCCCCATGCCTCTGCCCACACCTACAAGTGTTGTTTCGGAGACTGCTCAGTGGTCTCTGCTAACCAACCTCCTCTGCTTGCTGTATTCATACATCCTCTGAATTTTAGTACAAGTTGAGTATCCCTTATACAAAATGCTTGGGACCAGAAGTAATCCGTATTTTGGATTTTTTTAGATTTTGGAATGTTTGCATAGTGGCCAAGCATCCCAAATCTGCAAATCGCATATGCTCCCATGAACATTTTCTTTGAACATCATGTCAGTGCTCAAAGATTTCAGATTTTGGAGCATTTTGAATTTTGGATTTTGGGATTTGGGATGCTCAACCTGTAGGCACGGGGCTGCCCAGAATAAAGACTACATTTCCCAGCATCCTTGCATTTAGGTACAGCCACATGACTAAGTGCAGGTCAATGGGATATAGCAGAAGTGATGTGTACAACCCTGGGACCGTGGCCTTAAAGGAAAGGAGTGTGCCCCGTATCTTCCCATTGGCCCTGGCTGGAATGTGGGTGTGGAGGGGAGCTCTCCTGTCCTTCACAGATGAGGGTAGCCATGTAGGACAGTAGAGCAACAAAATATGAACCGCAGACCCCTAACTGCATGGACTCACACCCCCACACACCAACCCAGCCCTACACTGACTAAGCCAGCTGCTTTGTTACAGAAATACGTCTCTATTGTGTTTAAGCCACTGTTATTTTGCGCCTCAATTATAGCAATCAAGCCAATATCCTAATTAAAATTAATATATTCATAGGATAAATTCAGAGCAGTGGAACTGCCACATCAAAAAGTATATGCATTAAAAAATTTGATTTTTAATGCCAAATTGCCTTCCACAGCTGTTGCACTAATTTATACTCCCACTAACAGAACATGAAGGCGGCTGTTTCGCCATACCCTTGCCAACATTGTGCATTATCAAGCTTAAAATGTCTGCCCCTGAATTGAAAAATATCTAATAATTTTAAAATTTGCATTAATTTAATTAGGAGGGGAAGTCAGTGTCTTTGCCTATGTTTGTTATCTTTTGCATACATTATCTTCCATCCTTATGCCAGTTCTATGACATGTTGTCATCACCCCCGTTGAGTTTACCTCTACGATGTGAACTGTCTGAGACGACACAGCAGGTAAGTGATGGAGCCAGTGCTGACTGCAGGTCTGACTCACTCTGAAACCAGAGCTCTTTTCCCTGCCGCTCCAGGGGTTCCACTCCCCAGCACCACCTGTGTGTGTACCAAATGACAGCACAAGGGGGCCCAGGTAGGCAAACCGGCCTCCATGGCCAGGTCCCCCTGGGCCTCCTAGAGCATCAACCATTAAGATTGTCAGCTCTGACCTCGGGTAGTTGGACTCATGAACCCCTGCTTAAGCCAGAGGTAGCTGTGAGGCCTTTCCCAGTGAGTGGGAATGCCACCAAGGCTGATGGTCTCATAAGCACCTTCAAAAGTACTTTTTTCCTTTAGTTTCATTATGTCTAACACCAGGGGAGAAAGTTGTCTTTCAGAGTAAAGGCTGTAGCATCGTCATCAATGTCCTACGTTCTACGCAAAGAGAACAGCATCCTGAGCAAAAGAAGAGGCCTTTGAGCTCGATTTCCTCATCTTTATGCTAAGAATTATGATTAGCTTCTTATCTTTGATGTGTGTGTGTGTGAGAGAGAGACAGAGAGGAGAAATCAATGTAAATATATGCTTTGCATATAATAGAAACTTCATAAATTATACCTACTTTTAAAAAAATTATTAGGACTCCTTTCCATATGCCTTTGCAGCTCACAACCCTGTGAGGCACACACATTTCTACTGATATAATTAAGCCTCATTTACTGATTCATTCAGAAAATACTTATTGCTCCGTCTCAGCACCTTTGGGCATGAGGACGAGAGCACTGACACACCCTAACACGTGCACATGCTTATGCCAGGCCGGCACTGTTCCGTCCCTTCCATGTAGTGATTCACTCAATCATCACAACCACAACCACAGCCCTGAGCTGTGGGCCCCGCATCTTACAGATAAGGGAGTCTGGGCTCACAGGGGCCGGGGGCAGCCTCCCCTCTCAGAGCCCAGGTGAACTTCTTCTGCCTCCTGCAGCCACACCTGGCTTCTTCCCAGGAGCTCCTCCCCATGGAGACTGTCCTAGCCACCCTTTCCTCTAGACCTGCCTCCAGTGTAACTTTCTCCTCCCACTCATCAGGTTCATTGTTCCCTGCCTGCCCCTGCCTCCCCTCCAGCCTTCTCAATCCCCGCTCTGCCGTAGGTCTTCCCTGGGCCCTGTGGAGCCCTTGAGAACAAGGATGAGTCTGGCACGTGTGTCCACCTGGGGCCTGGTCTAGCCAGGCAGGGGAGGCGTTTCCAGAGAAGAACCAAGACTAAGAATGGAAGCGCCAAACCCCGGGGAAGGGAGGGGCTCAGCCTCCCAGGAGGCGTGATGGCAGGGAGGGTTGCAGTGGGGGGTTGGGGGGGAGCCCACACTGGTGTGAGGGTGAGAGTTCAAAGGTGCAGCAGGGAACGCTGTAGCAAAGGCTGTTTCTCCCCTCTTGAGGGAACAGCCAGGAACCCTCAGGTTGAACGGGACTGGAGAGAAGAATTTTGCAATGGCGCCTGGATTCTTTGGGTACTGGCACCAAAGACAAGAGAGAAGGGCTGACACTACAGCATCTAAGGAGCCAGGAGACCTTGCTGAAACAGGGGAGAAGGCTGCCCTTTCAAAGACTTGGCAGGAACACACATCCCCATGCTGCCTTTTGAATCAGAGGGAAGAACTCACAGGTACAGCTAACCACAAAGCCTGTGGGAGTATCCACTTCTTGTACACCCTGGTGGGGGCTGGGTGGAGGAGAAGGAAGGGAAGGGTTAGGACACCCAATACGTTCTCAAGTGTTAGTGTCATTATTACTACCACTACTTATAGTACAAGATACCTTTGCAATTGACTTTAATGCCCTCTACTTTTTGTGTTATTTTTTAGAGAATGGAATTTCTCACCTCCAACGTCATCGTTGCCTGCTGGGCACAGGTGTTCTGTCTTTAAAGGACAGAGCCGCAGGAGGGTGGTGACTGCTGCCTCCAGAACGTGGTCTCCCCAGGGCAGGCTGGGCTACGAAGGCTGCTGGCCGCAGAGGGACCGAGCAGGCAGCCAGGCAGAGCGACGGCCTGGTGGCTACCCTGGATCCCACACTCCCCTCCTCCTGCCAGGAAGGGCACCGCTTACCCCTCTGGGCCTGGGCTCCCCAGGACAGCCGCAGCAGGGACAGAGAAGGTGCCCTCACTTTGACTCCTGAACACAGTTAATTCCAAAGTCTCAGGTGAATTCTCTTCTCTTCCACATTGTCAGCGACATCTGTCCCCAACACGGATCCCCCGTCAGGTCCCTGCAGGCCTCATTCTGTGAAATGAAATGGGAGACTCAGGGTCAAATCACCTGGACAGGCAGGAATTCAGGCTTTGATAGGGCAAAAACCAGGTCACAGCCTGAGTTACTATAATACCTTTAATGGGCTTAATTTCCACTTAGGTAGGTAAGCTCAGCATTTTGCTGCTGAATAGAACATAGGTTGGTCTAGTCTGACCCTCTCATCGTTCAGTGGAGGATACCAGGAGGCTAAGTGGCCCTGCCCAAGGCCACAGAGCGAGCTCGGGCAGGACCAGACCCCACGTCTCAGGCTGCATGCTCAACTAGACTTTTTTTTTTTTAGATCTAGCTTTTGTTACAAGGAAATTACCACACTTTGTGGTGGCAACCAGGGACTTTTAGGTTGTTGCTACTGGCATCTCATGGGTAGCAGCTAGAGATGATGCTACACATGATACAACACATAAGACAGCCCTGCAACGAAGCTAATCACCCAAGCTTCCCGGAAAAGTGGAATTGCAAGAGGGGAAAAAAAATGTAGTAGAAACAGACTGTAGTTTAGCAATTTCGCTGTCGGGTGAGAAAAACAGGTGTAGAGGTGGGGTTTTTTTGACACTTCTGATATCAAGTGTGTGGAGGGTTTCCCACACCATAACTAATTCTCTGACACCAACTGGTGCCCAACAACAAATTCAATTTTGACACTAACTCTTGCAGTTAAGTGCAGACCTTGCAAGATAAAGGCTCAGTCCCACAGGACTGCTCCCACTTCAGACACCAGCCCCAAGTCCAAGAGGCCACCCTACTTCTGTCTGACTGGCTGCCTGTAAATATGGGGGGTTCCCACACCCCTCTCTTCAGGTTTGGTAATGCACTAGAACAACTCACAAAACTCAGGAAAACACTTATGTTTGCTGGTTTATTATACAGGATATAGCTCAGGAACAACCAAAGGGAAGAGCTGCACGGGGTGGGGGCTCCATGCCTTCCCTGCACCCCCGTGTGTTCATCAGCCCGGAGGCTCTGTGAACCCCTGTCATTCAGGAATTTTTGTGGAGGTTTTATTATGCAGGTACGATGGATTAAATCATTGGCCATTTGGTGATTAGACTCAATATCCAATCCCTTTCCCTCTTCCTGGAGGTCAGGGGTGGGGAAATGAGAAAGTTCCAACCCTCTAATCACATGGCTGATTTTCCTGGCGCCCAGCCCCCATCCAGAGTCATCTCATTAACACACAGGACAGCAAATTCCAGGGGTTTTGAGGAGATCTATATCAGGAACCAGGGACAAAGATCAAATATTTATTTTGTGTCATACCACAACAAGTCCTGGGTGGCTGCATGTCTTGGGCTGAAGGGGAAAGGCTGTTTTGAGCCAGGAGGCATGAAAGCAACAAGGAGAGGTGTCCTTGGTATTCATAATTTCCTGTGTGGTTTGGTGGGCCTCAGGCTTCACAGGATGTAGGTGGTGTGGGACCCTCCGTTACCTTATTTTTCTAACTAAGCTACCAGATCTCTCAGGTGCCAGGCTTTTTGTGAAAGCTGGGGAAAGGGTGCTACGGCTTGAATGTTTTTATCCCCTCCAAAACTCATGTGCTGGGAACTTGATCCCAAAGCAACAGCCTGTTGGGGCTTCATGGGAAGCGTTTAGGTCGTGAGGGTGGAGCCCTCATGAGTGGATTATGGCTCCTGGGAGTAGATTCCCCCTCGTCTGCTCTTCTGCCACGAGAGGAACAGCATTCCACTCCCTCTGGAAAATGCAGCATTCAAGGCACCATCCTGGAAGGAGAGACCCGGCCCTCACCAGACACCAAACATGCTGGCACCTTGATCTTGAACTTCCCAGCTTCCAGAACTGTGAAAAATACATTCCTGTTCTTTATAAATTACCCAGTGTCAGGTATTCCGTTATAGCAGCACAAAGCAGACTAAGACAGAGAACACAGCAAGCTTCAGTTTTCACTTTTTCCCCTCGCAACGAGACAATTACAAGCAGAAAGAACTGAGTTTGCTTTATTGCTGCAACTACTGTGCAGATACCGCATGGAGGGAAGGAGAGATAAGAGCTTGCCGTCTCTCATTGCGATAACTGCCACATTTCCCAAAATCCAGTCATGAAGGCATGAAGTGAACCTACCCAGGCCGGTCTCCTTGGTTGTGGGGAAGAGGTGAGTGGCCTGTGGACACAGATTGGCGTGTTTCCTGTTGTCGGTGGTGGTGAGATTTCATAGGGGCCTTTTCTTGTCTTTGCTCAAAACGAAACGCAATGACACCAAAGGAAGCAGTGAAACCGTGGGCCACTCTACATTTTAGAAATCTGATGTTTGGAAACCTGGAGACCTGAAGAGTCAGGGGTTTCTCTTGAAGATCTGATACGCGAGTGCTACCCAGACAAGGAGGTGACTCATCGGGAAGTGTGGTGGAGCTTGACGCAAAGCCTCAAACCACAATGTTCCTCTGAACTCTGTGTACTTCGTTATACACACAGTTTTGTTAAGCACTGCGTAAAACAATGGGATGACTGGTTTCTTTTCCCTCCCCGTGGTGACTAGATATATCTTTTCTAATAGGCCTATGCCATATGGTCAGCTTCCAAGGAAGAATTTATTAATGGGTCTGTTTAGGGATTCTCAAGCAGAAGGCCTTATAGAGGTGCAGAGTAGCTGTTCTTTTGGTATGTGCAAGCGCATGAACCCCGAACCCCACCCCCAAGCAGGCCACTGGGCGGGGATGGTGTGGTGAATGGAGGTGGGAGAACAGATGGTAGGAGTTTCCTGTGGGGAAGCAACCCAGGTGTCCCTCGATGGATGAATGGGTGAACAAAACGTGGCATATCCATACAATGAAATATTATTCAGCCTTAAAAAGGAAGAAAATTCTGACACGTGCTGAAACATGGATGAACCCCGAAGACATCAAAGCTAAATCAAAGGACAAATACTGTATGACTCCACTTACATGAGAACCTAGAGTAGTCCAACTCATAGAGACAGAAGGTAGAATGTTGGTTGCCAGAGACCAGGGGAAGAGAGAAATGGGGACTTATTGCTTAATGGGTACAGAGTTTCAGTTTTGCAAGATGAGAAGAGTTCTGAGATGGATGGTGTTGAAGGTTGTGCAACAATGTGATATACTTAATGCCACGGAACCGTACAACTAAAAATCTGTAAGACAGTAAATTTTATGTATGTATGAATGTATATGCCATGATTTGTCCATTCATCCATTAATGGATACTTGGGTTGCTTCCATATTTTGGTTTTTGTGAATAGTGCTGCTATTTGTATTGCCTTTTGACAGAAGAGGAAACTGAGGCATGAGAGGTGAAGTAACTTGCTATGAGTCCCACATACTTGTATTTCATCTCAATTTTAAAAAATTGAAATAAATAGGAGAGGTAGTAATAGTACAGAGTTGTTGTGAGGAGTAAAGGAGTTAATTGCATTAATTCACTGGTTTTCTACCAGGGAGCTCTCTTGATCCCTACCGGAAGGGGACATTTGGCAATGTTTAGAGACAAAAATTGGCAGTCACAACTTGAGGGTGGTGGGGGTTGGCGCTGCTAGCATCTAGCGGGTAGAGGTCAGAGATGGTGCTAAACATCCTACAATGCACAGGACAGTGCCAAGGTCGAGAAGCTCCTTGCACAGGTAAGCTGTTGACAAACAGCGGCTGTGATTTGTATTTCACTTACATGAAAGGAATTCATCACGCCCCCACAGTTCCAAAGGAGCCTGTTGCTGATGCAGAGGCACCGGCTGGAAGGACGTGAGGGTCAGGGTGACGCTGGTGGTCACAGAGTAAAGCCCTGGGCATGTGCAGACAGCTG
Source organism: Mirza zaza (assembly GCA_008750895.1). Classification (NCBI taxonomy): domain Eukaryota; kingdom Metazoa; phylum Chordata; class Mammalia; order Primates; family Cheirogaleidae; genus Mirza; species Mirza zaza. Next base: position 86,172 of record VSMD01140150.1, on the reverse strand, counting down.
GCAGTTTGTGGTCATCGGGTGAGCTTGAAGGATCCTTCACCATGAATTCAGGTCTGTTAGAAATCGTATATTTGTTTTCTTTAAATCAAATTAATTTGGACCACACACCCTCACCCCTCTGGACAGGGTGTAAATTCACCCTGTCATCATTAGTGCCTCCTCTTGTACAAACCCCTCCAAAGGTGAGCAAAGAGTCTGGGGTCTTCTGCAGAGCCAAGCAGGCAGAGAGCCTCTTTGGGCCTTCAGCCTGCCCAGGGCTATCACCAGGGTGGCTTTTGTCCCCGCCTGTGTGGTCCCTGGAAGGCTGAAGGTCACCAACTCTGCTATGCCAGCACCCTGGAGTCCCAGGGTTGGGGGTTCCAGCCTTCCAAAGCCTTCCATGAAGCAAGTCATTCTCCTGTCCTGCATGGATGAGGTCCTGGCAGCTCCCCACTACTGTGGGGAGGACCCTGTAGCCCTCCACCTCCTGCTCAGCGTGGGGAGCCTCTCCCCTCTCTCCTAGCTTGATTTCATCAAAGAGGCGGGTGGCTACTCTGTTCTGCAACACAGACCTGCTGTGCAGAGACTTGGGGCAGAGCTGCCGGGAAGCCTGTCATCTCTGCTCTGTGATGCTGGGCACAGATTCTGCACATGCCTTGCTCCTGTGTCATCTGGCTCCTTCCTGGGTTCTGCCAAGAAGGGCCAGAGGGAGACTGCAAGGAAGGGAGGAGGTGGAAGGAGGTAGGGGAGAGGGAAGTTCCTTAATTTTAGCATCGCTCCACCCAAGGATCTTGCAGTTCATTCCAGCTTCCAGCTGTTTTTTCTACTCCCCCCCCCCAGTGTCAGCTGTGTTGTGCCCCCTCAGAGGTGCCCAAAGCTCTAGGCAGAGCCCCCTCCTCAGGGGTTGGGGCTGCAGCTCAGCAGGACCCCCTCCCTCTTCCCTTGGCTCTCCCAGCTCTGGTCCAGGAGCTGGTGCCCCCCTTCACCCTTCCTGTTACCCCAGGATCCCCTTCCAGCCCCTCAGGTTTCCTTCACCTGTTTAACCACCTCCTCATCCCGCCTGGTGTCTAGCTGTCGTCCTGAGATGGGGGTGGCATGTGCATACAACCCTCATCCGAGTGTGTCCCGATAGCACAAAGGCCCCTGCCTGGCCGCTGGGGCATCTTCATGAGATTGCCCAGGACGCAAACGATCATTTGGAGCTATTAGAACACCAGACCCGAGGCTTCCTTCGCTCTAGCACACTGACTTGTCACTGTCGGCTGTCCAGCCTGCCGGGAGGGAAGCAGGGCAGTGTCCTGTTTGCCTTCCAGAGACTGCATGACCGGTGTCCTCTGAGAGGAACAGGCTGGTGGCTGGGGACACATCTGGAGCAATCCTTACAGCCCACATGAAGCCTCTTGTGAGATTCAGCGACATGACGGAAGTAAAGCACTTTGCACATTACCGATTCTGCAAGACCCAGGACCTGTGAACGGGTGATTTTGGTTTGGGGGCTTATAGTTGTAGGGCTCCTATTTAGCCAGAGGAAAGAACCTAAGGTGGCAAATGCACACATGTGCAGGGGGTCAAGGGATACACGTGTCAATCAGAAATGGCCATTGGCCAGGGAACAACCAGTGTGTAGACTCCTGATTTACACAGCTTCCAAGAGCCTTTCATCCACTTACTTTCCATTCCTCACCTCTCTTTTGCAACCTGGGTGTCTCAGGGTTACGTTCCCCACTCCCCGACCATGACACACCTGTGCTCAGCCTCCCCCACCGGCAGGGCTGGGCGCCTGCTGCCACCTCGTGGCCGTTCACACGAGGCACACTAGAGAGGCAGAGCCATCTTGTCCTGGGACTTTGCTTGCAGAGATTTGGGAGCTTTCCTGACTTTGGGGCTCTCATCACTTCCTCCAGGAACAGAAGGAAAGGCCACTCCTGAACACTCTGTTGTCATGTGTGAGGCTGGACCACTCCCTGCCGTGGGATTCTCCCAGATGTCCAGAATTTAGATCTCTAGTCCTCATGTGCAGTGCAAGTCAGCGAGATGGGGTATATATGGGGAAGTGTGTGTGTGTGTGTGTGAGAGAGAGATATTACTGATAAGGGTGGACACCAAGACTAGTACTGTACTTCAGAGTCCTCAGGAAGGTGTCTCCTTTTGAGCCAAGGATTTGAGTGTCATTTATTCAACGGGGCCTGCTCTGTCCACCCTTTTAAAATTTTAATCCACCAACAATGCTCATAACCTTACCCTATTTGATATTTCTGTATAAACTTTATCACCTTCTAATATACTCAATATTTTACTGATTTATTATATTTAGCATCTTTAACCCCCACTATACATACTATGAGTTTGGTATTTCATCTGTTTTGTTCACTGCTAAATGCCCAGTACATTTGGCACTTAGTAGGCACTTAACAGATGCTTGTTGAATAAATGAATAAATAAATGCATGAAAGGAATGAAATCAACTTTATAGTCATAATACTAAATATGAGAGAACTGCATTATTACAGGAAAAAAGATTACATATTAGGATATGAAACAAAACCCAACTATATTCAACTAACTAAAATAAAACAAGGTTAAAAATCATTTTATATTAGGCCATTGCAAACAAACAAAAGCAAAACCAGCTGCAGCTATTACTTAATATAAGTAAGGAGAGTAAATCTAATATAGAGGATCTCATGCAATTATCAAAAGTACAATTTATGAAGAGGCTCTAGTGGTTGTAAACATATAAGCATCAAAAAACAAAGCACCTAAAATATAAAACAAAAATATTACAAGTAAAGCAGAGCTTGATGAACAAGAATAGTTGTGAAAAACTTTTTAGAGCTGAATAGATCTTACAGACAAAAAATAAGTATGAACATAGGGGCATTGAATAAAATAATCAATAAACTTGTTTATATATTTCTCAATGGAACACTAATTTTACTAAAATGTAAACTCCGTGAAACAAAGTATGTCTGTGCTCTTCACTGCTGTATCGCCAGCACTTAGAAAAGAGCCTGAATGGAGTTGAGTTCAATGAGTATTTGTTAACTGAATATTTGTATTCACAAAATTTGCCTCCATACTTCATTTAAAAAACTTTTAACAGAACACTTTTTAATACGTTTTAAAGTAGAGCTTTTATGAGCTACTTGTTCTGATCAAAACCCAATAATATTGAAAATAAATTATGAAGGAGATATTAAAGCAATTAATATTCACTATTTCAAAATTAAGAAGCACATACCTATATACCTTTGGGTCAAAGAAGAAATCAAAAGGAGATTAAAAGCTATTGAGATAACAAAGAAAAGGAGAATGCCTTATAGCCAAAATCCACTGGACACAGCAAAGGGTAAACATATAGCATTAAATGTCTTCATTTGAAGCTATAAAACCATGTTGTAGCAAAATATAAATTATCAAAACCTCAAGAGACACCCAAAGCTAATAAAAAGCTCCATTTCATCAGAGGATTGTCTCGTCTTTTTAGCCACATCCCGCATTCCCACTGCAGAAGCTTGAGACCTTGGCACTGCCCCGCCCCTCCCACTGGCATGTGGTTTCCAATTGTGAGCTCCTTAATGTCAACGGCCTTTCATGTCTGTAACCTGCATCTAGCACAGGACTGGGCACAGAGAAGGAATTACATGTTTCTTGAATGAAAGAACCCTGTCTTCCTTCAGATGCTATCCGGTCAGCATGTCCTGTCATTCTCCTCCCAGAGGTCATTCTCCTGTCTGCAGCCCTCCTCCATATTGCCAGTGTCCGTGCAATGGAAGCCATGCGCTACCTGGATTGCCCTTTATGACGAGATGCTCATTGCTTTTCGTGGCACAGAGTTAAGTCCCTCCCCAGAAGCTGCCCTGCAGTCAAAGGAAGCTGACTCACCCAAGCTTAAGTCTCCTCCTGAGGGCAGCCCACATCCAGTAATGCTGGCAGGGCGGCCCCAGCCCCTGTACCTCAAATCCAAAGCCTGAGTGAGTTGACACTGGACACCCAAAGCATCCCCATGACCCTTGTGAGATGCAGGGTGCAGAGGACATATGGGGACCAGCCAAGAAAGCACTGGTGCAGGTCTCATGGGGGCCCGCTTGGCGACAGAGCTGCCCATTGGCTATTTCCCTCATCCTGAACGTATAATCAGAACAGGCCTACTTGGTGGTTAGGCGCACCAACTAGGTAGTCAACCACATTGGGGAAGGCCAAGTGGAAGCCTATGAAATTTCTCCCTTCTTGCTTTCGGCCAAGATAGTAAATCACAAACAGTATTCTATCCTATGGGAACTAAAAAAGACATAAAGGAGAGGGTGGTGACCCCCTCTCCAAATCAGTTGGTATTCCAACTGATGTGACAGTCAGGCCCCTACTAAAGCCATACAGGTGTGGCATGTTTGCTAGAGCAAATTAACGCTGCATCAGGTCCACAGCACACAGCCACTCTGGCCAGTGTGTGCTTATCCACCCCTGTGGAGAACAAGCGCCCACAGTCGTTTGCATTCCTATGAGGTGGGACAACCCTATACATTTATAGCCTTGCCCCAGGGTTTTATTAATTTGCTGCCCTCTGTCAAAATATAGTCTGAGGAAAGCTAGACCTTCTGGACATGCTACAGAACATTCCATTGACGACATTATGCCAATGAGAATGGATGAGCAAGAGGTGGGAAGTATGGTGGGAGATAAACAAGATGTAGGAGCCTGCTGGGATGTCCCCTTCAAAAGAAAGGACTCATTCCTTCTGTCACTAATACCCCATACATCAGCTTGGGTTCTGAGGTTGGCATAGTCCATTCATGGGAAGCTTGCTCTGGCCCATTTGCCAAATCATATGGAATGCTACCAGGTTGGAGTGGGGCCCAGAGCAGGAACTCTGCAGCCAGTCCAGGATGTGGTGTGAGCAGCCTCACCACTGGGTCCATACAACCATCTGGTATTCAAATTATCTGTGGTTGGGAAAAAGTGCTGCGTAGAGTTTATGGTAAGCATGAAGTAGACCCATAGGGTTCTGGAGTAAGGCCATGGCATTTGCAACAGAGAACTATATATCTCTGTTAGAAACAGCTCCTGGTTTGCTACTGGGCCTTGGTAGAGAGTATTTGATCATGCAACTTGTCAGTCATTAAGCCATAATTCTGAGTGGGCCTCGCAGCAATCCATCCTAAGATGGAAGTGGCATATCAGGTATTGGGCATGAACAGGGACAAAGGACATAAGTAGACTGTATGAGCAGGTGGTCCAGACCCCTCCATGTCTTGCACTACTATCACACACCTGCCTTCTCTCAGTTCACATGTGTGGCCAATAGAGTAAGGGGTGAATCCCTTATAAGCTACTGACAGAGGAAGAAAAAAAATCCAAATTTGGTTCACAGGTGAGTTGGTTCAATATGTAGCTGCAAGCCCCAAACAGATGGCAGCTGCCATACAGCCCCACTCAGGTGACCCTTTAACACCATAGTGAGCAGAAATCATTACAAGGCAAAAATCAGGCTATGGGGACATCCACTTTGTGTGGAAAGAGAACAGGCCTGAGGCCAGAAAAAACAAGGACTTGTGGGGATCACAAATGGCATGGCTGGTGGGCACAGGGTCAGGGGTTTAGGAGGAAGGTAAGATTGGAGAGAGGGTAGAGCACATGGATGGATCTCTGGAAGTCGGCATGGAGTGCACAGATCTTGGAGTGCATGTCCATGCTCACTGGAGAGCATCCGCTGTGGAACAGGCACTCAACAACCAAGTAGTGCCAATGATTTGGCCAGGTGACATCAGCCACCACCTTCATTGGGGACGGACTGTACGTTGAAGAAGCTGTAAGACCTAGCTGATGTGTACTGGCGGAAGCAGAGAGAATATGTCTGGGACTCCATCTGGAGAATACTGAATCAAGAGAAATATATCATAAGGTTGGATGAGGGAGTTTATCAATATGAGAACATTTTTTCTGTGATACAAGATTAATACCTATTCACTCCTGCACTGGCAAAATGGGTGTCTGAAAGGCATAGCCACGGTGGCAGCACAGGATTCCATTGATCAAGACAGATCTAGATGCTGCCAAATGCAGTCTCTGCATGCAACAGAGACTGCTGAGCCCCATACAATACCCATCCCTCAAGGAGGACAACCATTCACTTGACGGCAGGTTGTTTACACTGGACCCCTTCTGCTCTAGATGGGGACAGTTATTTATCTCAACTACGATTGACACACGTTCAAGGTATGGGTTTGCCTTTTCTTGATTGCAGCCAGCAGTAACATCGAGGGTTTACAGGTGTCAGATCCACCAACACGGGATCCCGCACAGCACTGGGCAGACCAAGGGACTCTACAGCAAAGGGGGCAGAACAGTGGCACGTGGCCATGAGATCCAATGATCCTGTCACACCCTGTGGGAGCGACTGGCTTGAAAGAGCAATTGGATGGCCTTTTATAGGTGTAGCTGAGGCACAGCTTGGAAATGACATCCTGTGAAAATGGACAGTATCCTTTAGGATGCAAGACACACCCTAAGTCAATGACCATTACAGTCATTGACTTTATATGGCCCCAATAGGAGCCATACATGAGACTGAGAACCGATAGGTAGAAATAGGAGGAGCTCCGCTTACCATCTTTATCAATGACTCACCTGGGGAATTTGTTGTTCTTATTTCTGCACCTTTAGGCTCTGCGGGTCTAAAGAAAGATCCTGGTTTCCAAAGGGGGAAAACTTCCAATCCACTAGGAGACAGAGCAAGAGTCTCATTCAACTTTAAGCTAATGCTGTCACTCAGTCACTTTGGGCTTTTGTTCTGAGACCAGCAGGACACAAGGAAAGGAGTGACCACCACAGCAGGGTAGCTGACCTGGGTCATCAGAAGGCAGGCTGCTGTCACACATGGAGCCGGAGGGCACATGCTTGGCATCCAGGTGATCCACTGGGGTGTCTCTTGGCAATTCCTTTCACTATTTAAATGGAAAATGGTCAGTCAAGTAAAGCATCCACTGCTTGAGAAAGGCATGGTGACCAGAGGCTCTGAGCTTTCAAGGATGGGAGTGCTCAGGTTACACCGGAGGCTAGCTACCTGGACTAGCAGAGGTGCCAGACAGGAGAACCCTCAAAAAGGCAGTAGGGGAGGGAGATATGTAGACAGGAGCAGTACAAGAGCTCAAGAGCTCCCGCCCAGATTCTACTTCTGGAGGGAGGCAGTCACTCACCTAGCTCTGAGTCCAGCTCCAGGACTTCCCGGGAACTGCCCCCAGCCACCTTAATTCAGGACATCTCAGCAGGGCCACCATGCTCCATCTCCCATGAATTTTGACCAAAGTCCTTGTTGTAACTGCATCACAGTTCAATATCTTCTTCTGCCCAATTGCTTATTTTTCTCTGTCACATGTTATCGTTCCTAAAAGTACTCCCAGGTCAACTTCTGTGCAAAAGTGTCAGGCTCAGAGTCTGCTTCCCCAGCTGCCCCACCACAAAATCAACACCCCAGTCCAAGCCCCGGTTGCCTCACAGCCTCCAGTGACTTCCTCAGGGCCTCCCTTTCAACTCACATGTCCTGTACTGAGAGGCATTTGCCCCAATCTTGCTTCATGTTAATTCTAGCTCTGTATCAACTTTCTCCTTTATCTAAAACACACCTTGTACAAGTTTAACTAGAAAAAATGATGTTCATGAAAATTTAAGTATGAAAAAATGCATCCTACATTTGACTTTGTTTTCAATGTTATGTAGAAAAGCAGGGGCCCAGGATCTTGCATTTCATAAGGCCCAATGTTCGGCTTCCATGAGGCTTTCAGTGTGACTACGGGTGAGTGAGCCAGGGCTTGCCTGGGTGGCTATGCCAAACCACCTAATTACTGGAGACATGCAAGTTTCCCTTGTTTCACTAGCCATCATTCTTTTCTTTGGCCCTCTCACCTATGGCCCAGATCACCTGTGGGTTTCCTTTCTGACCTGAATTTCCAGAGGGTGACCTAATCTGAATTTCCAGAGAGTAACCTAATCTCTGTTTCTCTGTTGAGAAACAGAGATGTTAACGAGGGACATGTTGGAACTTGTGGAATTGAATAGTTTTCTGGTTTCCAGAAAGGAAAAGATAGGCTCCAAGTGAAGCTATTTTTTGACTCCTGTTCTCTGGCCTCATATCCTCAAAGAAAAAATAAGCCTAAGGTCACATAAAATGACTCATAAGCCTGTGGACTGGGTGGTTTTCAGTAGTTAAACCACTTTACTTTTCCAAACGCTCATCCTACCCAGCTCATGAAAATGACAAGGTTCACTTAACTTTTTTACCTGAGGCATATTTCAGTCCTTATGTTATTTAACGGAGATTTTATTTCATTTAGAATGGATTAAAAGGTTAAGCTCAGGGCTGGAAAAGCGCTTTGCATGGGCTATCTCTTGCCTCTGCTATTGCTGCAGACGACAGCCAATAAGAACCTTTCTGCTTAAGATTGCTTTGGCTACCTGAGGTCTTCTCTGGTTCCAGAGAAAGGGTAGAATTACTTTTTCTAAATCTGTAAAGAATGATGGTGACACTTTGATAGGGATTGCATTAATTTTGTAGATCACTTTAGTAGTATGGACATTTAAAAAATATTGATTCTACCAATCCATGAGCATGGTAGGGATTTCCATCTGTTTAGATCTTCCATTTTTCTGTGTTTTGCAGTTATCCCTATATATGTCTCTCACCCCCTTTGTTAAATATATTCCTAAATATTTAATTTTCTTTGATGCTAATGTGAAAGGTGTTGCATCCTTAATTTGATTTTCAGCTTGACTGTTACTGGCATATAGGAATGCCACTGATTTGTGTGCATTGAGTTTATATCCTGAGACTTTACTTGATGTATCAATTCCAAGAGTCTCTTGGTTAAATCCTTGGGATTTTCTAGATATATCATCAGCAAAGAGTGAGAGTTTGACCTCTTCTGCCCCCATTTGGACAGCCTTAATTGCCCTCTCCTGTTTGACTGCTCTGGCTAGGACTTCCGGCACAATGTTGAACATAAGTGGAGATAGTGAACCTTGTTTGTTGTTTCAGCAACTTTGAATTTGGTTTTCACTTTGTTGCAACTGTAAACATCCCAAGTAAATTAATATTACAAAACTCATTAAAGAAATGCTGTTTCACATTGCAAATGAACAAAAGGAGTCTCTCCCAAATTTATAAACTAGACAAATTTGCCTTTTGTTTAAAGAAAGGTGCACCTTTAGGTATTTGTATTACACTGTAGAATTACCACTGCAATATTTGTGGAACACTGTATCATTATTAATCATTGGTCTACAACTGAGAAGTGGTGTGTGAGAATATACTCATTAGTAGTACAGATGACCCTTCAACAACACAGGTTTGAGCTGCATGCATCAATTTATATGCAGATTTTCTTTGGCTTTTGCCAATCCTGAGACAAGAAGACCAATGCTTCCTCTTCCTTCTCTTCCTCGGCCTAATCAAGGTGAAGACCACGATGATGAAGACCTTTATGATGATCCAGTCTGCTTAATAGAAAATATATTTTCGGGCGGGCGCGGTGGCTCAAGCCTGTAATCCTAGCTCTCTGGGAGGCCGAGGTGGGCGGATCATTTGAGCTCAGGAGTTCAAGACCAGCCTGAGCAAGAGCGAGACCCCATCTCTACTATAAATAGAAAGAAATTAATTGGCCAACTAATATATATAGAAAAAATTAGCCGGGCATGGTGGCACATGCCTGTAGTCCCAGCTACTTGGGAGGCTGAGGCAGCAGGATTGCTTGAGCCCAGGAGTTTGAGGTTGCTGTGAGCTAGGCTGACGCCACGGCACTCACTCTAGCCTGGGCAACAAAGTGAGACTGTCTCAAAAAAAAAAAAAAGAAAATATATTTTCTATTCCTTACGATTTTTTCTCTAGCTTACTTTATTGTAAAAATATAGTATATAATACATATACAAATATGTATTAGTTGACTGTTATCAGTAAGGTCTCTGGTCAACTGTAGGCTATTATTAATAGTTAAGTTTTGGGGGAGTCAAAGGTTACATGTGGATTTTTAACAGTACAGGGTACTGGTGCTCCTAACTCTCACGTGTTCAAGAGCCAACTGTGCTACGAACACACAGAGGCACTACAGTGTATCTGCTTAAATCGAGTGCTATCCTGGGTTGTTGACTTTATCTGATAAAGACAGGTCAAGAGTATTTGCTTCAAGATGGGACCAGAAATCTTGAGTATTCTTATATGGGCCAGTTGTTGATGTATCCATAAACAATGTTCTTGGAAGCAAAAAGGAAGCCTGGACTAAAGGGTGACTTTTCCCTTTGCACAGTGTACTGGGCCCTCAAACAGTCTCTTAAAAGTCTTCCAGACAAGATAGATTCATCTCTGGCCACTTGCAGTTAATGTACATCTTGAAAAATTAGCAAGCATCCTAGGGATCCTCTTACATCAAATTGTATTTTTCAAGGTATGAAGTTGCCTTTGATAAGCATATATTAAGGGAGAAAAACAAATATTTTGTATAAGAAGTGCTAATTGAATACCCAGGAGCCACTGTTCAGTCAGGCCCTTACTTCACAAAGTGCTGCTTTCCACATTACCCCTGGAGAAAATGCACCTACCTGGTGAGATTCATTAGCTACAGGTCAGCAAAATATTTCTGTATCCTTTATGGGGAAAAAAGTCCTAAGTAAACCACACTTCAAGAATAAGAAGAAAGTTGCAGGGGATCCGAATTTCATGTCAGCAGCCTTTTAAATACTTTGGCTGTGAGATGACTGTAACTCACTCACACAGGGAATTCCTTTCTCTGAAGATGTGTTTCATTTAACCAGCACGTTTCCTGTCACTTCAAAGAAACACTGTCCTCTAAGACTAACCACCACCATGTTCCCAGTTACACCACTGTGGTCCCAGAAGAAAGATAGCAAATTGTCTGGTACTGCGATACAAAAGGCAAAGAATCTGTATCTTGGTGGTTCTGGCTGTCACTAATAGTTAAAATGATTCATTAAAGGCTTAACAAGTGATTTAATCAAGTGTATGTCTATACACACTGTAAATCAGCTTGAATGCTCTTTAAGTATTATTATGTGAAATCACCTGGTTACACACCACAAGTATATTAAACAAGTTAGTACTTGCCTGATTTTGATAACCATAATCCAAATGTTCTTTCCATTTTCTGTATAATTTAGTGTACATTTGAAAATATACACATTTTTATTCTACATGTTCCATCTACTATATTATTAACATACAACATTCAGATCATTTCAAAAGGTACAAATTACAATCTTTCTACCAAGAAAAGTGTGAAATAGAGCCTCTTTTAACATGAAATGTGTATATTTCTGATCTATTAAAAGCTGAATTACCTGTTTATAGGCCAAAGCTTCTGTTTAAAATGATTACAGAACCATGTTTTAAGAATATTCCATACAGAACTTAATATAGTATACTCTTTTTCTTAATTTGACAAAAATGGACAGAAGGCAAAATGAAAAAAATTTATTTCCTTAGTGTTTTATCCACTGTCAATACTGTATTTTTGATGCAATATATTTGCCAAAAAACACCTCAGCCTTTATTTTTCCATTTTAAACAACTACAATATTTACAAGCTGTTTAGAATGACACTCAGACATACACACACACTCACAGACACACGCAGGTACATAGATCCGTAATCTCTGGTTTATACTGAATGCTGGTAAAGGCAATGAATAATTTCCAGAGCCCATGATCAGAAAAGGAAAACCCATTTTCCTTTTTCACACGTACCTTCCTAGAATCATTTTTAATACTCTTCCTTCCATTTCCTCATGCAGAGCTCATTGCCAGACTTGTATAGGGTTAATCAGTTTTTACAATCTACTTAAACTATAAGCTTTTAAAAAGCATAAACAGACATGATTCTCCCCCCCCCCCTAGTATTTTGGTTGTAGAATCAAGCTTCATATATAAAAAATCTTGTTCAACCACAAGTACACTAAACCCAAGAGTCATCTGGAGCAGCCATCTCATTCTCTACTACCACTCTGTTTTGAATCACAAGGTGTCACCTCATCTGTGCAGGTAACACCCAGAAATTCATCCCCGTCAGTGTTAGATGACCTTTGTTCCTTCCAGCTTGGCTCCTCTGAATCACAAATTGTCAGGTACAGAGCTGAAGCATAAGAAAAAAGGTATAACCCTATATAATAGGTATAAGTCTTAGAACAAAGTTGTCATATAACCTTGAAGTGACAATCAGCTCTAGTTCCCCCAAAGAATGTTATGTTGATTTCACAAAATGGCAGATAATGAAGTTTAGCTTACAAACAGACATTATTTACTCTGATTTAGAAAGAATACGTAGTTTATAGGCAATAAAGAAAAAATTCTTATCACATAATTCTTGACAGATGACTCTGGTGATTCAAAGCAGAAAATATACTTCTGTTTCAAGCAAAATTAATACTCCACTCATATCCTACCAGACTTATTTGTATAATAATAAAATCCTTTTCAATCACAATTCTTAACCTAAACATTTATCAGGTTAAAAATGAGGTCTGGATTTTTATCAACCAGATTTTTTTTAACAAAAGAGAAATGAAGAAAAAGAAGGGTTAGTTTTTTAATACTTAGTTTTAAAAAGCTATACACATTCAACACAATATTAAAATTTATGCTGCCTAGTATCTAATTTTCCTCTTCCTCCAGACCAATAATACTTAGTATGCCACACATAAGACTGAAACAGAAAGTTCAAAGTCCATTAACAGTTTCCATGTACCATCTTAGCCTTGATTGACATTATTCTCTCCATTGCTCTTGGAATTAAAGGAAAATCCTCTAGAATTAAAAGGGGTATTTTTGTATCTTCTCTGAACAATGTATCATATTAAAAGAAAAAATTAACTGGGTCTGTGTCCATACAAAGTAACTTTATATAAATTACATTACACTACAAAAAACAATGAGGATGAATACTGAAGACTTAAAACAACAACAACAACAAAAAAACCAGAAAGGGCTTTGTCCATGAAAATTCACGAAAAATTAAAATAAATATAAAATTAACAATCTGGACAGCAGTTTGTAGTTTGTAGCTAGTAAACATAAGTTCAAAGAATTCTCACACAAAATTAGTATTACCTTTTTATCAAGTCACATATTTACTTAAGGAGGGAGAACACTTAAAAGTTAGCAAAGAGGAAAAAAAAATTAGAAACTGGGTGAGTCCTAAGTTTAAAAGATGCAGTTTTGGACTACTGCCTTGATACAGCAACTCACCAGAGACTTGCTAAGCAGAGGCAGGAGGGTGCTGCTCAGAAGCAAAGTGGGATTCATTAAGGCTAAGTTACCTTTGCTTAGATGTGAAGCTGTTTCTTATACTTTGATATGAGACAGAAAAACTAATCTAGAAAGAAAAATACATCTTAAGTTATACTTGCTTACATAAAACTTGTATTTTCATTGTCTGATATTTAGTACACAGAGAAATTTTCCATGTCTAAGTATAGGAATATTGCCTGACTACTTCTGTTTCAAAATCAGAAGTATTTCAGATATACTTGAAATATTTTTCAAAATACTTCAAATCTAATGGAATTTAATCTTCTAGTAATGGAAACCCAAAGAAGGCAGAATGCTGATTTTGTTCGCTAATTTCCTAAAAAGTAATTAATCTCTGCTTATCTTAAAAAATATACATACTGCCTCACCACCTACTCTCCAAAGTTCCTTAAATATCAACATCTTATATTAACCTAGATTCTTGGAAAAATTAAAGTTCTTTGCAAAAAGTCAACATTTAAAGTTTTATACAGTGTTGAAAATGGTGTAAAAAGAGATTTCACACCAAGGTGTATATTGGAAGATGAACCAAAACCTTAATTAGGAATTATAAAATGTTTTCTGCCACTGAATAAAAGCAAATAAAAGGAAAAAAAGCAACAATTAACAACTCATTCTAGGATCACCTTTTTCATGAAACGGGAAAAATAAAATCAAACAAGAAAAAAGCAGAAAGATTTCAAATAATCATGCAACTCTATTTAAAGGAAATGAATAAAAAACTACTGTTTTAATTGTATCTTTTTATTTTCAAATTATGGAAGCCAAAATTTTGGCAATTATGAACTGAAGACATTAACGTATACTGAAGTCTTGTACATTACTGAAGAAGGCTATGCAGAGAATTGAACAAGTAGCTCACTATTCTCTGCGAGGTGGGGAGGCATAAGACATTTATGATCAATTTTATTAATTTTCATCACTTAAGTTGTTTAGGTGTTTCATTTTATATAATAATTTAGATTAAATTATTCTTAAGACATGAATCTTTCTTCAATTATCACCATTTACCCTGAAGCAATTATTAGAAAAGTATTATAATTTTTAAAAGACTATCAGTTTTAGACTTTAAAAATAACAGGGCTTCTAGATCTTAGGGTTTCTAATTTATAAATTCACTAAAGAGTTATATAATAAAATTTAACTTGTTTTGAGAAAAATGTCTATCAATTGCTACCCAAATCAAAACCCAATATATATGCTCCATATAAAATCTAATCTTATACTTGAAATATGACTTTTTCAGAGTATGTGATGTGTTTAACAATTTTTTGTAGGAAGGGCTAGGAACAATAAAAATTTCACCTCTTCTGATTAAATCATCTGAAGATATATTTTTTTTTTTTTGGATTCTGTGTGGGAAAATGAATTATCTTCCATCTAAGAGTGAAAAGGTTGCACTTATCTCTTACCTAGGCAATGAAAGGATAATATTCACTTCAGAAAGGGAACAAGCATCATGGAGTATAATAGTTCCTTTGAGAAGATTTTAAATATATATGTACGTAGATAGATCATAAATTCTGTTTCAGGAAAAAAAACTCAAAAAAACCAAAACCAATACTGAAGTTTAATGGCATACTGTAGATTTGCCAAAATGAGGCAAATACAAAATATAATAACAGTACCAGAAAGTACATTTTTAAATGGTCAATTTAGAAAGGGTACCTTTGTATAAAGGTTCAGTAAATCATTTGACCAGTATTTTTTAAACAGTAAATTTTGCAAAGTGTGAGTCTACAGAAATGTCAACACAAGGCACGTTAGGTTCTGAATGACCACAAAAACTTAAAATTAGAAAAAAAAAGAAAATAAACAGGTTTTGAAGTGGAAATGCATTCGGTACAGTAGCTATTTACTTTCTCAGTTCTCATTCCTTCTACTGTAATGTTATGCTATACTGTGAGATCTATATCAGAATAGGAAAAACAGCTTCTCCTGTCATCTCATCAAAAGACACTTTAAACCTGTGCTGTCCAATACAGTACCCACTAGGCACATGTAGCTATTGAGTACTTGAAATATGGCTAGTGTCACATATTGAAATAGTAATACTTTGGATATATTGGATTAAATAGAATATATTATTAAAGTTAATTTTACCTGCCTCTTTTTACTTTCTATTCACAGGGGGTAGAAAGATGGCTGCTCCTAAATGCTCAGAGAAGATGTACAATGTTCTCTGGAGTTCCACACCAAAATGGAAAATTTTCTTACGGATTTAAAAAATGCTAAGTTGCAAATTAAATCTAAATTGCAGTTCCCATGTAGCCCAATTGTAAATCTGAGTAATATATTTCCCTGAATACATGCTTTTTAAAAAACCAATAAAATTTAAGTTCTGCAACAACATAAGAATTAAGTCAATTTCACAGTTATAAATATTTCAAATTGCAGCTACACACTATAAATTACAGGAAATAAAATTCAAGTAATAGAAAAAGAAGAGGGGGAAAAATAAAAAACAAAGTTATTAAAGAGGGATATAACAGGAAGAACTGCACCATTTGGAACATTTTGTTTGAAAATTTTACTTGATTAACTGAACTGCATGTAAATGACTTCAAGAGCTAGGAACTCTTAAAATAAATAAAAGGCAATTGATCCTTTCTTTAAATTCCTGGATGTTCATCTTCTTCTTTGAAAAGCCAAAGTATTTTCTTCCCAGAAGTGACCCCAGCAGAGCTTGCCCCAGGTAGAGAGAAGCAGAACATGTGGAACTCATCTGAAATGTGGACACAGTAGCTGGCAGTGGTGTTCACGTGACCGATCACTGACTGGTGGCTCCGGGAAATGTCAATGACGAAGCTATTATATCTTGAGATTTCAGATTCATTGTAAAGAAAACATCCAATGTACTGGCAGGAAGTACAGACTACTAACAGAAAAGTGAGCAGCACAGTTTCTGCTACCTATGTTTATAAGGAAAGGGAAGGGGTTAATTCCAAAGGCAATTTAAATAATGGCATTTTATTTTATATATAAATAAATGTTCTGAGAAATCTCAAACTTTAGTGCATTGTTGTAAAAAATTAGTGCAGATTTTTCATTAAAGTTTTTAGCGCTCAAGGAATAAGATAAATCTATGTCTGTTCATAGTCTCTTTCACTGTACATTAAACTTTTATACTACTATATGTCAAACTGAATGTGTTTCTACACTGGTCTGATTTTAAAAATCAAGGTAAATGGATTTCATGTTCTATGACAAAACATGGCAATTATTTTTGGCAAAGAAATTAGAAAAATATGAGCTTGTAGTTTAGAAATGAAGAGTTTGTTGATTTAAAGCATAGGCAATGCATAGGAAAAACTTTTTTTTTAAGGATGTATTTTAACTGAACTTTATCCTTCATGCAAAGTGTTTTCTTGGCAGCTAATTTAAAAAAAATATCCAGCTTTATTTGGGGATGGAGACAGCGACAGGAGTCACGATGAACGGCAAAGAAGTGCTGAACCAAGCTCACTGTTTTCAAGTCTCTCCCACAGAGGACCAAAGCGATACCTGCAGGCATCTTCTGCTTGCTCCTCTCTTTCCAATGTCTTGGAATTGAGAGGGAAAAAGAAATGCAGTTATAAAACACTGGCTCACACTTCAGCCCCAAGTTCTAGTACCCCTGTTTCAATTACAGTCACGTATTTGTCATCAATCTGGACCAGAAGCACTGCCTTGTCGATGTGGGATCTAGTACCTGGATCTCTGCTGCAAGGCACCCATCGGTGAATCACCTAATGATTTAGAATAAAACAAGAAGTTAGTGCTAGAGACCTTGAATATACTCACAAACTTTATCCCTCACTGAGAAATTGTAGAAATTAAATACAAGTATGTAAAGCAGCTCAAACCATGCACACAACTCAGTCAGACTATAAAAAAGTCACACCACCATACAGTTAGCTTCATAAAAGAACTTACATGGCCTTCCATGCCCTCCTGAGGACTCCAGTCTTTCCAGCTATTTCTCCCAGCTTTTAACCGAATTCCCTCATCAGGCCACTGTAGTTCTTTCCTTTTTGACAGGTTGATCCCTTCCAGAATTTGACTGGGATCCACAATCTATATTATATATAAATATGAATCATTTCCAATTCATTTTCTTCCCGATGTTAAAAAATTATATATTCCCAAACAAAATTTCTTTCACAGGACTCTTTGTGTCTCAAGTTTTTTTTTTTTTTTATTCCATTATAGGAGTAAAAAAAAAAAAAAAAAAACCTAAAGAGCCACCTCCTGAATTCCTTTTAGCCTACTGGAAGACTTTATTACAATGGCTGAATAGGGAACAAATTTTATCACAGCAAAACTGGTTTACAGGTTTTTTTTGTATGTTTGTTTTTGTTTTGAGACAGAGCTTTGTTCTGTTGCAGTGGTGTCATCATAGCTCACTGCAGCCTCAAACTCTTGGGCTCAAGCAATCCTCCTACCTCAGCCTCCCAAGTAGCTGGGACTAAGGTACCCAAGACCATGCCCGACTAATTTTTCAATTTTTTGTAGAGACAAGGTCTTGTTATGTTGGTCAGGCTGGTCTCGAACTCCTGGGCTCAAGTGATCCTCCAGCCTTGGCCTCCCAAAGTGCTAAGATTACTGGCATGAGCCACCGTGCCTGGCTTGCTTTTAACCTGACAAAAACTTTTTTTCCCCAACATTCAAAAACAGTCTAGTCTTCAGACTAAGTGAGATAAGATGTTTCACAAGGGTCCTGCATACAACAAATAAGAAATAAACACAAATGGAAAACAAAAACAGCACAAGATGACCTCTGGACTGACTTACTTGGACTCTGTAAATCACTTCCCCCTTTTTGGTGTGTGAATTATTGGCAGGACTTAAGGTGTTGCCTGGCTGTGCATCAGTGGCACTGCTCTGACCTCCCTCTGTCCCAAGAAAGCCCACGAGAGCGTGATGTTTGCAGGCTGGGATGCTTTGGCTGGAGCTGCTGGAAGAGGGGAGGCCATGCTGCACACAGGCCATGACGCTCTGACTGGAGGGTTCCATCTGGTTCACCATGGACAGGCGGGACTGGATGGATGACGGCAAGTTTCGAAGTGAAATCTGACTGGTGGAAGAGCGCC
Source organism: Mirza zaza (assembly GCA_008750895.1). Lineage (NCBI taxonomy): Eukaryota > Metazoa > Chordata > Mammalia > Primates > Cheirogaleidae > Mirza > Mirza zaza. The sequence goes on along the minus strand of VSMD01140150.1, from coordinate 67,815 downwards.
GGCAAGGCACAAATCCTGTGGTGGACATGCGGAGAGACGAATGCCGGCTACTGTAGCAGTAGGAAGACTGGCTGGCTACCGAGGCCCGGGCAGGGGACTGTCTGACCAGGCTTGACTGTACGGAGTGGGAGCTGTGGCTGGTGCCTACAAGGAGAAACAGTAACAGCACTCAAAGGGAATACAATGCTTTTGTTTGTAGTTTCTAAGACTTTCTCCCTTAAGCAATTACTTGCTGAACTGATAGAACTTAGTATTTATTAGAGCATGTAGAGTAAGGCAAAAATTAAAAATTAAGAGGAAAAAAAAAGAGCTTTATATCTAAAACTTTCAAAGTTATCAAAAAAAAAAAAAAAAAAAAAAAAGCAAACCCCCAGATATCTAATATTTGTTTTCTTATGTGGTTTTCATAATTTTTTATTTGCCAAAATTTTTTACAATTCACATTCTGGGGCATAAGAAAGACATAATTAAGTATTTTACAGCAAATATCAGGACTTTAGATTGAGATAAATTCTAAAATATCTTTCACAGAAAGATTTCAGAATAACAAGAATACTTCTTTAATATATCAGTAATGAAATATCTTATGAAAACGAGACAATCAGAAATATTCATTAAGAAATACTGCAAATTGTGTATCAGTGAGATGTTCATTAAAATTAAAAAAAAAGATACTGCACGATCTCACTCACGTGGAATCTAAAAAAATTGGACTCACAGAAGCAGAGAGTAGAATGGTGGTTGACAGGGGTCAAGGGAGGGGAGAAGAATGGGGGGATGTTGCCCAAAGGGTACAAAGTTTCAGTTAGTAGGAACTGGAGATCTATTGTAGAGCATGGTGACTACTACGGTTAATGATAAAGTGTTGCATGCTTGAGAACTTCTAAGGGAGTAGATCTAAAATACTCTTACCATAAAAATTAAGTATATAAAGTGATGGGTATGTTAAGTAGCCAGACTTAATCAATTCACAATGTATTCATATATCAAAAGATGATGTTGTATAACATAAATATTTACAATTTTTATTCGTCAATTTAAAAAAGAAATATTTATTAAGGACCTACTATGTGGCATACTCTGTAACCACTATTTTCCAAGGTATAGTATTAATATTACTGCCCTTTTAATCTACTGCAATGACAAGCCACACTGCCTAGAGAGACACAGTGGACACCATACCATGATTTTCATATACATTAAGGGATTACTACTAAATACAAGTTATCAGTGATGGTGCACAGTAGGTTCTTCTGCACCCTTTTTCAAGTGGCTTGATACAATTCTTTAGACTTTTCTTCTTCCTGACTCATTAACAGTAAGGTAAAGTTTATAAAATAATCATTAATTATATTGAAAACACAGCTATATGTACTTTAACCTGAAAATAAAAGGAGCTAATAAATGTAAGCAAAAAGTACATTTAAAAAGGTATATTGAAAGTTTTAGGTTTTCACTTAGAAGTAAAAAAAAAAAAAAAATTCAATATTGATCACACAACTATTTAGACTCTTCATTCCAATTCCACTGGAATTTTTCTTCCTTAATTTAAGTAAACGTCTTAAAACTTCATCTGATCCATGTGAAGCAGTGTGGGAGAGACAACGCTGGATGGATCAACTGGCCAGCTGTACTGAAGCAGATGGAACCCGGTTTCTATTGCACGACCAGGTGGTGTGTAGATCTCACATCAAAGATAAATTTGTAAAAGCATATTTTGAGGGCCCTGCGATAAGGAGCATTTTCTTAAATAGGATATAAAAAATACTAATCATACAGGAAAAGATTAATAAATTGTTCTACACTAAAATTAAAAACTTCTCATTGAAAGAAGATAAGCATTTTTCATAGTAAGGGAATGAAAAGCCAAGGGACAGAATGGGAAAAGATATTTTTAATACAGAAAAATGACAACTCAAATCCTAGATATAAAATATAAATCAATTAAGAAAAAGATAACCAAACAGAAAAATAAGCAAGATACTTTAATAGGCACTTCAGAAAGAGGAGCAGCTGATAAACTAATTAAAAACTTCTAATCTCCGGGATCAGAGAAATGTAAATTGAAACAATGAAATTAAAGGCCACCCCTTCTCTTACCTCCCCTGAGCAAACAGGGAACAGAGGTGAGAATTGACAATACTCAAGACTAGTGAAGGTTTATGAGATGGGCGTTCCTGTATATGACTGGTGAAAGTAACAAATGGTACAAAGAAAAAAAAAACTTTATGGAAAGATTTTTGGTATTATATATTAAAAGCCTTATTCTCATTAAGTTTTGGCCCAATGATACCAGTTTTAAAATCTCTAGTCTAAGAAAATGAGTGATTACAAAGATTTATATACAAAGATTATTACAATATTGTGTTAGAAGAAATCAAGTCATTGTCCAACAGAAGAGAAGCTAAATTATAATAATGTAATATTAGCCTTTAAAAATAATATTTTCAAGGAATCCTTAATGCCTTGACTATTCATGTCAAATGTCAAGTTAAAAGGATTATGTATGTGATACATATAAATATATAAAAAATGATTAATATAAACAAATGGCATAATGTACATCTAGGAATCAAACAAAATATTCTATTTCTCTTTTTTCCAGGCAGATCATATATAATCTTCTTTATACAACATACTAACTGGCCCCCATGGCTAAGAGGCTAATGTTACACATAAAATCTTGCTTCACATTACCTAGCGTGGGAGGATGAGATGTGACAGGTGGATGCAGTCCTGCTCCCGATCCTTGCCCAGGATTCCCAGTGCTTCCCTGGGACATGATGCTATGGGGATCATTGGCAGTTGTAGCATTGTTACCAGTGCAGGAAGTTCCACCTCCAGCATCAGAATCTTCAATATTGCCACCACTGTTACATCCAGCTCCACAACCTTTCCTTAGCCTAGGAACAAATACCAGAGTAGGAAGTGTTATCCCACCATCACTTCAACATGAGTATTTTTTTCTTTTTCCAGCTATTCTGAACTGATAATGTTACTAATGTCCACCGTTGAAAATCTTGATGGTGGAATCAATATTAGGAACAAAAGTCTGTTATGTTTGCATGGCTTAAAATGATACCATTCTTATACTCACTACTTCAAATCTTTCCAATCTACTTCACTTTCATATACACTATAATCTTTCCTACACCATAATAAAGAACTGTATATAACACAGTCGTACCATTAAGATCACAGCTAGAAACAGAATTCTTGCCAGTGTCTGTTCAGTGACTCTGAAGTATACAATCCCTGAAAATCTAATTTATTTATACTGTTAGTACAGCACACTTGAAGAGAGCTGCTGCAATCATTTTTCCTTATTTTTTTTAACATAAAAAAATGGTTTGCTTGGTGACTAAGCAAACCAAGACAGCTGGCCATTTCTCTTAGGAGGAAAGACTTCTTTAAGGTAATGCCAGCACAAGAGATATTTTCTGGAAAAAAGCAAATGTCTTCCCTGGCTTCTTTTCTTTGTGTTTGGTTAGGGATTGACAGTGAGCCCATTAGCTTCTCTTTTTTTTTTTTTTTTTTTTTTTTTAGACAGAGTCTCACTTTATTGCCCAGGCTAGTAAGTGCCGTGGCATCAGCCTAGCTCACAGCAACCTCAAACTCCTGGGCTCAAGCAATCCTGCTGCCTCAGCCTCCCAAGCAACTGGGACTACAGGCATGCACCACCATGCCCAGCTAATTTTTTTCTATATATATTAGTTGGCCAATTAATTTCTTTCCGTTTATAGTAGAGATGGGGTCTCGCTCTTGCTCAGGCTGGTCTCGAACTCCTGAGCTCAAATGATCCGCCCACCTCGGCCTCCCAGAGAGCTAGGATTACAGGCGTGAGCCACTGCGCCCGGCCCCATTAGCTTCTCTAATCACCAGATTCTATTTTTCTTAAGCTCTGATGTTTAAGAATCTGAAAAATTCTTAAGAAATTAAAAACAATGCTCTAAAAGTTTTCTTTGCCATGAAACTATGATGTTCCTACATAAGACATCATAATTCACTAGACAAACGACAGAGAAAAAATTCATGTGAATACTTGAAAACGCTGCAGATTTGAGATTTGGGTGGTGTTGGATTGTTAAAAAGGCAGTAGTATCTCTAGATTGTACAACCAGAAGTTCCAACATGTGCAGAGTGGTCCCCTAGTGCTGGAACAGATGCTAAAAGAGAAGAATCAACTTGCTTGTTTCTTATGTGTTTCTCTTAATCTGCCTGTTTGCTGGACCATACATTCTAATAGTGGCAATATACAATAAAAAGTCAAAAAAATTAAACAAAGAAAAGGGGATTATTCAAGATTCCACCAAATGCCAGAACAATGGTTCTTAACCTGGATTGTACATTAGATTTATCTAATAAGATTTTGAAGACAAAAATGCTCAGATTCTATTAGGTTATTAAGCATGTCTGATTTCCTTAAGTATTAATACTAAGTTTGACAGTTGATATCTTTGACACTTCTTGTTTCCTTTTTATTGTGAAGGTACATCTCATTCTTTCAAACACATGTGTTGGGTTGAGATTATCTTTCAAAGTTTTTTTAGAGCAATTTTTGTGAAACCATGGACAAGTCAAAAATTTGAGTTATTTTTATCATGAGTTCCGCTATGAAACCAACGCAACGCAGACAGCTCTAAATATCAATGAAGTGTTTGGGAAGGATGTAGCTAATGAACACAGAGTACATATATGGTTTGAGAAGTTTCATTCTGGTGATTTTAATCCTGAAAATGAGCCACATGGGTCAGGTGTGGTCGCTCATGCCTGTAATCCTAGCATTCTGGGAGGCTGAGGCAGGAGGATTGCTTGAGCTCAGGAATTCCAGACCAGCCTGAGCAACAGTGAGACCCTACCTCTACTAAAAATAGAAAAATTATAGTGGCATGAGCCTGTAGTCCCAGCTACTTGGGAGGCTGGGGCAGGAGGATCGCTTGAGACCAGGAGTTTTAGGTTGCAGTGAGCTTGGCTGACACCATGCCCAGGTGACAGAGTGAGACCCTATCTCAAAAAAAAGAAAAGAAAAGAAAAGAAAAGAAAATGAGCCATGTGGGTGACCTGAAACTAAGGTGGATAACGATGAGCTGAAATCTGTGGTGGAAGCAAATCCATCTCGACCTACATCTGTACTAGCAGCAAGGTTTGACATTACTATTTCAACAATATTAGACCATCTGAAACAAATCAGCAAGGTAAAGAAGCTGGATAGATGGGTTCCACAAGAATTAAAGGGGCATCAGAAGAGAAACTGACTGGAAGCTTGCCTTTCTTTGCTGTCATGACATAAAGGTCACCATATTGTTAGATGTGATGAAAAATGGATTCTTTTTGACAATCACAAGCACAATGGTTGGATAAAGATGAAGTGCCAAACCAAAGTCCAAAACTGAATATTCATCAAAAAATGCTAATGGTGTCTGTTTGGTGGTCCAGCGCTGGTATTATTCACTACAGTTTCATGAAACCTGGTCAACTGATTACAGCAATGTCTACTGCAACCAAGTGGACAAAAAGAGGAGGATGGTTAAGCAGCAGAGTTTGATCAATAGAGACAGGACAATCCTCTTGCAAGACAATGCTTGACCACATGTCAAACAAACAATGCTGCTCAAATTACAGAGGCTGGACTTGGAAACTCTGACAGTCACTGTGTTCACCAGACCTTACACCAACTACCACTTCTTCCAGGCTTTAGACCACTTCTTGCAAGGAAAAATAGTCAATTCTTAACAAGCTGTGGAAAACGCCTTTCACGATTTCATCACTACTCACTCTCCAGGCTTCTGTGCTGCTGGCATAAACAAACTACTGTTCAGATGGCAAAACTGTGTTGATAGTTTAAGTGCATACTCTGATTAACTGTACTGCTTCTTGTTTGAGATATCATAAAGTAAACTTTTGATTTAAAATTGGACATTTCATATTTAATGACCTAATACTTCCTGAAGTTCAGATATAATAGGCTTATATTGTGCCATGGCATCTGTATTTTTTCTACAAGTTCCCTAGGTGATGCTAATGTGCATTGTCTAGATAAAAGGGTCATGATACACCATTACTGAAAACTGCAACCCCATGCCTCACCTGTGCCAGGTTGACACTATGAAGTTTCTGATATTTCCCAAGCTGATAGGCCCCCCAAGAATATCTTTAAGCTGTTCATGGCTGTCAGAATAAGAAGTTGTCAGGGGTGAGACAAAGATTGGGTAGCCAATAGGTTGGTCACAAGATGAGTTTATCATGTTTCTCAGGGCTTGCTTTGCATTTTGGATGCTACCTCTCTCTGGGTTACGGTTACGTAGAAAAACAAGCTCTTGCTGTTGCCCTGCCCAGAGACCTCGGACACATTCCTTATTCACCTGAAAACCAGAACACACGTGAATTAGGTTAAAGGGTCAAGAACAACATTTGCAACAGAAGAGCAGAATATAAAAGACATTATAATACCCAACTGTGAAAAGCAGAAAACATAAGTAGGTCACATTTGAGTGACAGTTAACCAGTTTTCCTTTGTCATCAGCAGGTTGTTAAATAATAAGCACCTATAGAGCTCCCTTTCCTGCTGTCTTGTTAAAGTATCAAGTAAAATGGCGTCCATTTAGTTTTTTAAATTGGCAAAGTACTGAATTTGGTAAACAAGATAACAGATTTTTTGTTAAACAAGATAACAGCTTGTTTTTCTTTTTTCTTTTTTTATAGAAATGAGAGATAACAAATTAAGAGTTGAAAGAATGTGACATTTGGGGGTTGACTAAATAATGTAGATAAAAATAAATAATTATAAACTATCAAAATAAAAGTTCAGAAATTAAGCCTCCTAAAGATGTTTAAAAAGCCATTAGATGTTTAAAAAGAGATGTTGCCCAAATCACATGAATGATAGATACTTAGACCTGACATATAATGGACAAAACACTGCCAAAATTGAAATAAGCAAAAAATTTTAAGGTTTTATAGCACATGAGAAAATTTCAGAGGACAGAATTACTAACAAAATAAGTCAAATTAAGTGCTCATAAACAAAAAACACCAATGTATTATGGTATGGTCATTTAGTTTCCGTGAAAAATTTCAACCACTTTTTAAAAGTTTGGGTCAAGTTATCCAACTTCCATTTTTTTAGACACAAATAAATGCCACAAAACGTACTTTAATGACCCTGAAGCTCAAGTAGCGTCTGTTGAGCATGATGATCTTATATTCATTGGTGCCATCATCCATGACATGCCGCAGAGCAAGCAAGGAGGGAGAATTGGCAAGGACTGCACTCCGCCATGCAGGGTCCCCTTCATGGGCTATTACGAGGTTTTTTTCATGAGACACAATGGCTTCATAGAGCACAGTAGGGTCGTCATACTCATCTGGAGAAGTGAAATGATCCTAAATGCAAAAATAAAAAATATATGAGGCTTTTAGGAAAAATACAATGACTTCCAGGATGATAATAACTTCTACAGTTACTAAGCTACTAAGAGAAAGTTCTTAAAAACTGATTTAATAGGAACATTTCATATTAACACATGTTAATATTGTTAGAGATAAATTATAGATTCTCAATCACAACCAGGTTAGGAATTCACTCATTACTGCTATACTTACTTTGTAAATTTCTCAATCTAACCCTCTTCTCTAAGTTCTAGTTAAACAAGTAGCATTTGCAGTTTTTAGATATTTTCTGTTTTTCTCTTTTAGGATGGTTTTTCAAATCTTTATTCATATATATATTTTCTGCTGAAAGATTATCTCTTTGTTAGTTAAGAAAGGCTAAAACTACACAAGAGGTCTTTGTATTGTGCTTCTTCTTAACTAGATACTTTTCATAGAAAGCCTCATCTTTAGAATGGTTCTAATATATCATTTTATCCTGCTTCTCATCTAGTTAAGCGACAGCTGAAAGCTCTGAGCTTTGAGTGTAAATTAATGGTCCTAGTCCTAGAGAAGTCAGTAAAGTCTTCCCTGTAAAGGATCTTGGTCTCAGTAACTACTTGTTCATTTGATAAATGGTTATTCAGTATGTGTAAGACTCTGTGGCAAGTAGCATAGAAAGAGGTATATGAAACGCATCTCCCTTTTAATACCTACAAATTAATAGGGGATACAGGACATACGCCGAAATAACCATAACAGAAATCTGAATTTTTGAAATGGTGTGTTACTGAAGAAATGTAAATATTATATTGGCTGCCTTCATATTTATAGTTGGGAGGTTGATGATTTTTGTATTCAGGTAAAGTCATTCATTTGTACTCAAGCCAACCACTGACATAGGCAATAATGCCATAGCCAAAGGAATACATTTGGAAAGGGATGCAGCAGGAACATGTAAGAGTACCTGCCAGGAGAGACTAGGGGTAGAGACCTAAGTTTCTTCTTAGACAAATGAACATAAAATATCTATTATAACATTTAGGATTAATTAAAGAAGTTTGTCAGAAGTTGTTAGATACTTATGTTATACAAAATAAAGTATTTCTTACATGGTAGTTATACAACTGGTACCTTCTGGGAAATTCTGAAGTTTTAAAAACATTTTAATCTGAAGTAATTATCTCTTTTTTGTTTAAATGCACTGAACTTTGTCTCAAACTCTAAAGCTAGTCTAAAGATGGACAATTCTATTTGATCCTAAATGAATATTTTCCCTATCATCCTCAAAACAGTATTCCATTTTTAACAGAGATTTCCAAATAATGCAACCCTTTATTAGCAATGCTCCCAAAGACTATGAGATGGTAACTTAATTCTAGCACTTTAGATTGTAGTAAAATCACCTGAAGAGTTAATTTACTTTTTATTTATTTTTTGGTGGGGGGAGATTCAATCAGATCTGAACATGGCAGATGCATTTTAATGAGTTTTATCATGGGGTCTCTATCGTCAGATCTGGTAATTACTGTGCAGTGGAATGATTAGAGGACAAAGCACCAGGACTTAATTTCACACTATAGTCTTGAAATGATCTAGGCCTTTGGAAATGCATTGTGGGGCCCCTTTCAATGTTATTACCCTACTAGGATTATTTAACTAAGGCTAAATCCATCCTAACCAACTATTATTCTACATAACACACAAAATGAAACTCAGTTCGGTAACTGCAGAACTTACAACACTCCTGAGTTGTAACTACGCTGCACATTTGGAGTTGGCTAATATTCATCCAGGGAAGAGGTGTGAATTACAAATCACATGAAGTCAAAGCAAGTATTATAGGACCAAAGACCTTTATTTCTAACTTGTCACTGCTTAATTTTTCTTCAAGTTCATGCCTAGGTCAGTCACTCTCTAATATTAATGTTCAAATTTACTGTTTGAAACACAGGTTCAGGCTTTTAAGGTTTAATATCTTGTCATGAAATCATGTTTTTCTTTGGTTCACATTAGAATATTTCTTAAAAGGTTCCTAAGAAACATAACTTGGAATTCATGTGAAGAATTATCATAAACACCTTAGAAAATTTTCACCTTCTTACCTGATGAAGTTTAATGGACATACGGATTCCAGGGACGACTACTTTTCTTAGCAATTCCATGTCAGCAAAGATCCATTCATCTCGAATTGAAGAAATACGGAAATCTCCTTTAAATAGGGCATGCAATCCATACAGGAATGACTCTAAATTACTGTTAAGATTGGAGATAAAAGTTCACATGTTTTGACAAAAGTCTTCCATGTCACTGATCTTTACATTTGAGTGTACATTAGAATCACTTGGGAGTGTTTTCAAAATGCAGATTCCAAGAACTACTGTCACCAGCCCTGAACCAGAACCACAAGAGATCGAGAAGGCCTGTCTGACCTGAGATCCTTGTTTATGAACCACTGTAATAGTAAGTCCATCAAAACAGACAACAGGCAAAGAGCCTATAAGTTAAAATAAATTATGAAGGGCCTAATGGAAAACATGTCATTATCAGAGAAGAAATTCAAAATGTGTGGTATTTCTTAATTCTGATTCATTTGGATATATGTGTCAGGAAATTCAGTTTAGATTTAGAGTCCCCAAATCTAATATATGACCATATTAAAAGTATAAATGCTCTGGACAGAGGCTTCAAGAAAATATGGAAAAATAAAAACAAAAGAACTTATTAGAAAAACAGATATAAATGGGAAGAGACAAATCATACTTCATGGGGTGATTATATTTGAAAATGTCTTAAATTCATTAAATTACCAATCGCTACCCACACATGTGCGAATTTGAAAAGCCAGTTCTGTTAATCAGTTAGGACAACTAAACTATATTCAGCAAAAAGATCTCAAGATAAAATCTAGAGACTTTTATAATAAATTAGCATAGATAGAATGAATGCTTCCACAAAATATGATTTCAGATTTAGGTTATACAGCTTCCCATACTCTCTTCCTGAAAACAGAAATGCGTTCTTTACCTGGACATATGGTGGGATGCAGTCCCCAAAGCTCTCCGTCCCAGAACACACAGTCCATAACAAAGAGTTACCAGGGATGAATCTTTGTCCACATCCAGTGGCTTTAAAAAACAAAGAATACTGTTATCAAAAAGGCATATAAGTATTTAACAAATCAAAATATATCTAATTAATATATCAGCAAAACAACAAAGAACTCAACTAGTATATAATTTCTATCTTTTCAAATAAAAGTTCCAATGAAAATCAATTTAGCAATAAAACAGTATGAAATGAAGCATGAATGTGAATGGGGAGGTTCTTTGGAATCCTTAGATAAAATCTAAAGCTTTATAATACTGGAGCATAATAACAACAAAAAAGACCTGCCTCTATTATAAATTAGGATCCTAGCTAAACATTTCAAAGTACTTACTAGTATTACTGATATTACCTTCTCCTGAAAATACAATATTCTATAGTTATTTCTGACCATAACTTGTCAAGCAGGCTACTAGTAGCAGCCATGTTAGCCTCTCTGTGACCATAAACATAGTAAAGAAAATCAAATTGATATCCATAGAATATTGCTTCCCCTCAACTTTTTATTTTTTTAACAACTGCATACTTTGACTATTGAAAGAAGCTGGTAACTCTTTCTTTTTACCCTAAGAAAGTCCAGTAATAGTCACAAAATGGTTTACCTTGTATAGTACTAAGGAAAATTTTGGTAGTCCCTCAGTGGGAACAATATCAGCATCACCTGGGAACTTGTTAGAAATACAAATTTTAGGCTACTCCGGATCTATGAAATCAAATTCTGGAGGTAGGGTCCAATAATCACTTTCCAAGTGATTCTAATGCATACTCAAGTTGAAGAATCAATAATATAGGCTAATAATGAGCTTAATTATTCTAACTTTGCCAGTGGTATATATTTTTGGCTTTATAAACCATTAACTTACAAACAAGAAAGGGGAACTGTCTAAGGTATTAACTTAATATTAACTGGTTAATTTAATTATCATTAATTGGATAATTTAATTAATTAATAGCAACTGTGTTAGAGATGACTTAGTTGCTGCCAATTAGACTGTTTCCAAAGATAATATTACCTCATATAGCATATATTCTAGTTTCATCAAGCAGGCTCTTTGAAAGGAATTTTGGGTCCAGGTTACAAAACAGTAAATAAAGAGCATGGGAGAACTGGTAGTAAGAAATACAAAAGAAAAATAAAAGAGAAAATGGGTATAGACGTGAAGTTACATAAATGAAAAACACTAAAGGTGGTTATGATGGGTGGAAAAAATTATGGGTGATTTTTGTTCTTTATTTTCCTCCCTCTCTCCCTCCCCAACGCTGTCAGCTTTCTATGCTGAAAATGTTTTGCTTCTGTGATAAGAAAAAAAATTAAAAAAAAAAATTTAGTTCAAGGTTCTGCTTCTAGCCAAGATGAAGTAACAGAGATCATATTTCCCCTCCTACCAGTAACTGCCAAGGAATTGGGCACAATATGTAAAAACAATTTTCAGACACTGGACACTCATCTCTGAAATATGGGAAACAAAAGAGGTAGCTTTACAACTGACAGAGCGTGTTACCTAGAGAGTTTCCAGGCCACAGCAAAAGAAAAGGTTGAGTCTAGAGGGTTCTGTGTCAGCTAGAGTTCACAGGGCAAAGTGCTAGAGAAGGGAGAGCTACAGAGAACACTCCCGAGATCTGCAAAGGGTCTCTCGAGTCTCACCAGAGTAATGATCGACACATGCAAGGAGGACTGAAGGCTGAGAAAAGAACCATCCAGAGCAACAGTCAGGACAACAGAAAGTCTTGTGACTGCCTAGCGTTCTCAGAAGGTATTGTCTCAGTAATGGGGAAAAACTAGCCCCACACTAAAGGCTGCTCTGATCCATTCTAAGCAAGCCCTGAAAGGATCAAACTGTCCCCAAAAAATTTAACTGTGTCACAGAACAAAGTTCAAGAATATTTATAGGAATACAAAAATATCCAGCACCCTTCAAGGAAAAATTCATAAAGTTTGGCAGCTAATCAAGAATTGCCAGGCATATAAAGTAGCGGGAAAAATGATGCATAATGAGAAAAACAATCAATTTATCACTCAATCCAAAAAAATGGCCCAGAACTGACACATGTGAGAATTAGCCAAAAAGGATATTAAAAGTTATTATAACTGTATCTCATAAGTTCAAGAAGGAAGAGGAATGACTATGCTAAGTGACACATGGAAGATTATAACAAAAGACCCAAATCAAACTTCCAGAGATACAAAGTAATGCAGTGTCCAAAATAATACACTGGATTAGATTAATGGTATGTTAAACAAAGCAGAAGAAAAGACCAATTATCACAAAAACATAGCAATAGAAACTATGCAAAATAAAACACAGAAAAAAAAATGAACAAGGCATCAGTGAGCTGTAAGACAATATCCAATAGTCTAATATAAATGTATATTTACATTTATAATTTGAGTCTTCACAAAAGGGGCAAAGAAAAGGACAGAAAAAATATTTTTAAAAACATTGGAGGCGGCTATTCTGATCTTTGTTGGTAAGGAGAATGGAGAAGTAAGGACCCATGTGGATCCTATGGATGGGCTGAAGCTGGGATCTGGGCCCTATGACCAAGAAGACTGTTAGAGCAAAAAGCTCTGCTCCTGCTCAGATGACAGCTATCCAGAAACAGAAAAATTCTTTCCCTTCAATCCTCTAGATTTTGAGGGGTTTGACCTGCCTAAAGAGTACCAGACTGCACACCTCCCCTCCAATGGAGTGCCTCTCATCCTTGCTGAGAAGAGAGAACTTGAAAAGCTGTTACAGTTAGGCCTCCTTCACCTGTGAAGGTGCCCTCTCCACACAGGAATCCAGTCTGCTCCAGTCTCCCTGCATCTGTCGACCCTGAATGTTTAACTGGCCACCAGTTTGCTGCGATATGGATATTTAAATTTCTTGGTGCTAGGATGGGAAAAATGGCAGAGTAGGGGTGGCCTCCTGGCTCTCTGTTCCCAGAGCGGAAAGTGAAGAAAACAGACAACCACACACAAGTGATATGCACTTCCACAGGACCAGCTTTGCATGCCTGCAGACATTCACTGGGAAACTGAGGGATAAGACACTCTACAGCTGAAATCAAAGGAGAATCAGATATTCTTCTGCAAAACCCGGGGAATCGGAAATATACAGCAGGGAGGGAGTGAGGCGCGGCTTGAGCGGCTGCCAGCTGACAGTGGCATCAGTCCTACCTGGTGCTGAGAGTCCCCCCTCCTACACCAAGCTCCACACCCACGTAGGCCTAGAAGTGCCTGAAGTTGGTGGGAAGTGGAAGCGCCAGACAAAGCTGTGTGGAGAGGAGACTAGAACAGGGAACATTTTGAAATCTCCTTAGCATGCAGCTGAGGCAGTTTCAGGTGGGAGAGGGTCCGAACCCAGCAGTAGCTCCCCCGATTGGCAGGAATGAGAACCCACTCTGGCATCTCGCTGCAGGTCGCTTCCAGGTCCGGGGGAGGAGAGTATACATGAAAGGAGGCTTTTACCTTGGATATAGTAGAGGTTTTTGCTGGAGCTGAGTAGACAGCGCAAAGCTAGGTTCCTTGATCCGTAGGGACACGGCGAGTTGGGGGAAGTCCCCCTGCACCTCCAACACTGCTCCAGTCCTCCATCCCTGCAGTTTGACTTGGACTCGGACTTGGTGTTTAGGAGGGGAGTGGGGAGGGAGTGGCGATAGGCGCTACTGCCCCACCAGTCCGATATTGGACAGTCTAGTGTCTTGCTACACAGCCACCTGTGCTCTGTGCCCACGGGCAAGGCCGAGCTGTGAAGGAGCCTGCTTTTCTAGATAGAGCCTGGAGAGAAATTTTCACCCACACTCTCCTGTGGCTTGAGACTGGGCGCTCTGCACCAAAGGTTCCAACTCCGCCTTTGGGCGGAACTGAGATAGAGACTGCTCCCATACCTGGGAGCTTGTCTCCCACTGTATTTAGGGAAACAGAAGGGGGAGAGTGGCGGTCCGGATGCCCTGCCAGTCTGATATTGGACAGACTCTTGCTACTCAAGCCACTTGCGCTCTGTGCCCAGAGAGCAGAGCATGCCTGGGCAAGGCTGAGCTATGAAGGAGCCTACTTTTCTAGATTGAGCCTGGAGAGAAATTTTCACTCACACCCTCCTGCGACTTGGGGCCGGGCGCTTCGCACCAAAGGCTCCACCTCTGCCTTGGAGCAGAGCTGAGAAAGAGACTCTTCCCATTCCTGCCGCTTATGTCCAAACTGGTATTTAAAGAGATAGTAGGCAGAGAGTGGCCAGTCCCGGCTGCCCTGCCTGTCTGATCTTAGATGGTCTCTCGCTGCACAAGCCACCCGGGCTCTGTATGCAGGGAGCAGAGCCCACCTGGACAAAGTGGAGCTGTGAAGGAGGCAGCTTTTCTAGTTATAACTGGAAGACACATTATCACCCATACCCTCCTGCGACTTGGGACTGGGTGCTTTGCACCAAAGGTTCTGACTCTAGCTTGGGGCGGAGCTGAGAAAGAGGCTGTTCCCATTCCTGGCGTTTATCATGAACTCTGTGTTTTAAGGGGTGGAAGGTGGAGAGTGGCCGTTGGCGTGGCTGCATTGCCAGATTGATCTTGGACGGTCTCCCGCGGCACTAGCCGCCTGCGCTCTGTGTTCAGAGAGCAGAGCCAGTCTTGGCAAGGTGAAGTGGTGAAAGGAGACTACTTTTCCAGATATAACCTGGGGGAACACCAACACTCACACTCTCCTACGACTTGGGTCTGGGTGCTTCGCACTATAGGGTCTTACTCTGCCTGTGGACAGTGTTGAGAAAGAGGGTGTTCAACCTGATATCTGGGTTGCAAGACTGTCACCTCTGCTTCACTTCCACCTTCCTGCTGGCTCTGGCCACAGAAAGGTGGCTCTAACAGCCAATCAGGACAGACTATCAAACTGAGTCCCCTTCTCTACCTTTTTACTGTGTCCTGTTAGCTGGTGCCTACAGCCAAAGGGGAAGCGAGATGGGTGAGGGAATCTGTCGTCTAGGCTGAGATTTGATGGGGTTGAAGAATACCCTGAGCCGCGACCAACCCACCAGGATTCTGTGCGGAAGGAACTGATCTCATCCGGCCAGGAGATAACCCACATGCAGGTCTCTGTTTGGTTTGAGACTCTCAAAGGCCTCAGGAAACAAAAGACAGCAATCTAGAGCCTATCATAGTGCCTCCATCTTCAACCTAGGGGTTGAGAGCAATCTCGAGCTCACAAGAGTTATCTAACCCCTGAATCTCTAAGCAAGGTGACTAAACCTATTAATCTTAATAGACATAAGGTGAAGACATTAGATCAAAGATTACCCAACTGACTCAAACTCCTCTAAGACGCTATAGGACGAGACCACATACTGCCAGCCCTGCCTTAGATCAATCCTTTGGAATCCCAGAATTTTGCTCAGTACCCAGTCCTAACACCTGCAGTCCTCGACAGAACACCCAGATGAGAAAGAACCAGTGGAAGATCACAGGAAACATGAAGGAGCAGAGAGAAAAGTCGCCTCCAAAAGATAATACTCGACCACCATCAACTGACCCCAACTTACATGATATGATTAAACTGACGGAGGAAGAATTTTGAATATGGATTGTCAGAAAACTGAATGGAATTGAAGAAAAAATAGAATCACGATATAGAGAAAACACAAGAACAATCCAGTAAATGAATGGAAAATTCTCCAAAGAAATTGAAATTATTCAGAAGAACCAATCAGAAATTTTGGCAATGAAGAAAACAATCAACGATCTCCATAATACAGTAGAAAGCATCAAGAACAGGATGGACAACGCAGAGGAAAGAATCCCAGAGCTCGAAGATTATGCCTATGCCCTAAACAAATCAGAGGAAGAAAGGGATCACAGAAACAAGAGACAAGACCAAAGCTTACAAGAAGTGTGGCATTACATAAAAAAGCTGAATCTCGGGGTGATCGGGATTCCAGAAGGGGAAGAGGAACAATCTCAAGGGATGGAAAACTTATTTCATGGAATACTCGAGGAAAATATGCCAGGCCTGGCCAGAAATCTTTATATTCAAATACAAGAAGCTCTCAGAACTCCTGGGAGACTCAACATGAAAAGGCAATCACCTCATCACATGATCATTACGTTGACGGAAGTAAATATGAAAGAAGCAATACTCCATTCAGCGAGGCAAAAACAACAATTAACCTATAAAGGAAAACCTATCAGACTAACGGCAAACTTCTCATCTGAAACCTTAGAAGCCAGGAGGGATTGGGTACCTATCCTTAAACTCCTAAAACAGAACAAAGCCCAACCTAGAATTCTTTACCGGCAAAATTAAGTTTCATCTATGAGGGAGAAATAAAGTCCTTCTCAGACAAGCAATCACTGAAGGAATTTGCAAAGTCCAGACCAGCCCTACAGGAAGTTCTCAGACCCGCATTTCTAACCGAACAGGGCAACAAACACTCCTCAAAGTAAAAGTGTCAAAGAATTAAAGTCTAGACCTCGAACTACAAGATGGCTCAAGGAGTAAGAGAAAACAACAATATGAATGGTAATCTTCCTCCAATTTCAATCCTCTCAATCCAATTTCAATCCTCTCAATAAATGTAAATGGCTTAAACTGTCCTCTAAAGAGACATAGACTGACAGAGTGGATAAAAACCCACAAGCCTAGTTCTTCTATCTACAGTAAATACATCTAACCCACAAAGATGCCTTCCGGCTGAAGGTCAAGAGGTGGAAAACTACATCCAGTCAAACAGAAGTCAAAAGAAAGCTGGGGTAGCTATACTATTTGCAGATAACATAAGCTTTAAAATAACAAGAGTAAAAAAGGATAAAGATGGCCATTTTATAATGGTGAAAGGAAGATCCAATAAGAAGATTTAACAATTCTTAATATCTATGCACCCAATACAGGAGCACCCAATTACATAAAGCAAACCTTATCTAATCTAAATACCATCTTACACAACACTGCCATAGTAGCAGGAGACTTTAACACTCCACTGAATGATCTGGATAGATCCTCCAAACAGAAAATAAGCAAAGAAATAATGGACCTGAACAGAGCCCTTGATCAAAAAGGTCTGACAGATCTCTATAGAACATTCCATCCAAATAAAGTTGAATTTACATTCTTCTCAGAAGCCCATGGTTCCTTTTCCAAAACTGATCTCATCCTAGGCTGCAAATCAGATCTCAAAATATTCAAGAAAATAGAGATTATACCTTGTATAATCTCGATTCCTATAGTAGCACTCAACACCTCACAAAATCATGGAAACTAAACAATCTATGATTGAAAAATTATTGGGTCAAGGAAGAAATTCAGAGGGAAATCAAGAGTTTCCTCGAACAAAATGATAACGGTGATACTTGTTACCAAAACCTGTGGGATACAGCAAAAGCTTACCTGAGAGGAAAACTAATAGTAATCAATGCTCACATCCAAAAAACAGAAAGCTTAGATGCTAACAACCTAATGGATAGGCTCAAAGAATTGGAAAAAGAGCAAACAATTTCCAATCCTAATAGAAGAAAAGAAATAATGAAGATCAAAGCAGAACATAATGAAAGGGAGAACAAGAAAACTATACTAAAGATCAATAAAACCAGAAGCCGGTTTTTCGAAAAGATAAACAAAATTGATGGCCCTCTTGCTAGATTGACAAGGACTCTAATAAACTCAATAAGAAATGAAAAAGGAGAGATCACAGCAGATACCACAGAAATACAAAACATTTGACTACTATAAAAAACTATATGCCCAAAAACTACAGAATGAAGATGAAATGGACAAATTCCTGAATTCATACAACCTCCCTAAGTTTACTCAGGAGGTAACAGAATTCCTGAATAGACCAATCTCAAGCTCAGAAATTGAAGCAGTAATTAAAAACTTCCACAAACGGAAAAGTCCTGGGCCAGATGGCTACACTTCAGAGTTCTACCAAACACACAAAGATGAACTCATACCTATACTACAGAAATTATTCCACACCATTGAGAAGGATGGTATCCTTCCTAACTCATTCTACGAAGCCAATATATCAAAGCCACGATAGGACGCAATGAAAAAAGAAAATTACAGACCAATATTGCTCATGAATATAGATGCAAAAATCCTAAATAAAATTTTAGCAAAGAGAATTCAGCAGCACATAAAAGAAATAATTCACCATGACCAGGGAGAGTCCCTCTTCGAACTGGAACTAGACAAGGATGCCCACTATCTCCTCTTCTATTCAACATAGTGCTCGAAGTCCTAGCTATAGCAATAAGGCAAGAGAGGGGTATTAAGGGCATTCAACTGGGGGCAGATGAGATCAAACTCTCGCTCTTCGCCGATGATATGATAGTATACCTAGAAAACTCCATGAACTCATCCAAGAGACTCCTAGATTTAATAAATGAATTTGGTAAAGTTTCAGTTTATAAAATCAATATACACAAATCAGAAGCATTCATATATGCCAAGAACGATCAAGTAGAAACTCAAATCAAAACCGCAATACCCTTTACTACAGCCTCAAAGAAAATTAAATATCTAGGAGTATACTTAATGAAGATACAAAAGATTTATACAAGGAGAACTATGAAACACTAAAAAAGAAATTGCAGATGATTTAAACAGATGGAAAAATCTACCTTGTTCATGGATTGGTAGAATCAATATTGTTAAAATGTCAATATTACCTAAAGTGATCTACAGAATTAATGCAATCCCCATCAAAATACCACCAGCATTCTTTACAGAACTAGAAAAAATAATTCTTCACTTTGTATGGAACCAAAAAAACCCTCGTATAGCCAAAGCAATCTTAAGTAAAAAGAACAAACTAGGAGGCATCAGTCTTCCTGACTTCAAGCTGTACTATAAAGCAATAATAGTTAAATCAGCCTGGTACTGGCACGAGAACAGAAGTATTGATATCTGGAATAGATCTGAGATACCAGAGATGAAATCTTCAGCATACAGTAACCTAATCTTTGATAAAGCGGACAAAAATATACACTGGGGAAAAGAATCCCTCTTCAGTAAATGGTGCTGGGAAAAGTGGTTAGCTACATGCAGTAGATTGAACCAGGATCCCTACCTCTCACCTCTCACAAAAATCTACTCAAGATGGATAACAGACTTAAACCTAAGGCATGAAACTTTAAGAATCCTAGAAGATGATGTTGGGAAAACTCTATCAGACATTGGTCTAGGCAAAGAATTTTTGAGGAAGACCCCCCCAAGGCAATAGCCACAGCAGCAAAAATAAACAAATGGGATCTGACCAAATTAAAAAGTTTCTGCACAGCCAAGGAAACTTTCATTAGAGCAAATAGACAACCCATAGAATGGTAGAAAATATTTGCTCTCTACATTTCTGATAAAGGTCTAATAATAAGAATCTATCTAGAACTTAAAAGAATTAACAAGAAAAAAATCAAACAACCCCATCAAGAAATGGGCAACGGAAATGAACAGAAACTTCTCCAAAGAAGACAGAATAATGGCCTGCAAACATATAAAAAAATGCTCAACATCTCTAATCATCAGAGAAATGCAAATCAAAAGCACAATGAGATACCACCTAACCCCAGCGAGAATGGCCTGTATCAAAAAATCCCAAAACAACAAATGCTGGTGAGGATGTGGAGAGACAGGAACACTCCTACACTACTGGTGGGAGTGCAAATTAGTGCAACCTTTGTGGAAAAGAATTTGGAGATACCTCAAACAGCTATAAATAGAAATAGCTATTTCTAGAAATAGAAATACCATTCGACCCTGCAATAGCATTGTTAGGCATCTACCCACAAGAGCATAAGACATTCTACTATAAAGACATCTGCACCCGAATGTTTATGGCAGCACAATTCACTATTGCAAGGTCATGGAAACAACCCAAGTGGCCATCAATTCAGGAGTTGATAATTAAAATTTGGTATATGCTCACAATGGAATATTACTCAATTCTAAGAAAGGACAGTGAGCTAGCACCATTTATGCTATCCTGGATTAAGCTTAAGCCTGTTATCCAAAGTGAGGCAACACAAGACCAGGAAAATGGGCTCCACATCTACTCACCATCAAATTGGTACTGACTGATTAAAACTATGGTGCTCAAATGGTGGTAGTACTTACCAGAGATTGGGGGGCGAGACCCACATCCTAGGGATATGGCAAGCACTGTGGGGGGGGGGGGAAGCGAATACCTCTAACCCTTCTTAGGGAGAGGCAAAGATATACAATGTAACCAAAATGTCAAAAATGAAAAAAACCCAACTTTTATCGGGTGGTGGGCAGGTGGGGGTGAAGGGTGTATATTTACATAATGGGTGTGGTGTGTACCACCTGGGGATTGGACATGCTTGAAGCTCTGGCATGGTGGCGGGGGGTAGCAGGGGCAATATATGTAACCCTAACAATATCTGTACCCCCATAATATAAAGAAATAAAAGGAAAAAAAATTTCTTAGTGCTTTAAAGTTTGTGTGTGTGTTTGTATCAATAAAGCATTTCTTTGTTTAACAGATAAAAATATGGTGGAAAATTTCTAAGTCTGATGAAAAGAGGCTGATATAATGGGGTGTAGTAGTCTAAGTAGTTGCAAAGGAAGGACTAAACCAGGTGTTAAATCTGAAGATGGGTGGTATGTATATCCCAGACCATGATAATGGCATTGGTTGTTAAGATAGCTCACGATGGTCCATGATATAGAGCAAATCTGTACATAGCATGCTGTGGTTCAATTACACAAGGCTTTTGCCTAGAAAGCAATAGTGATGGTAGCTTTGTAATTGCAGGCCTTGGTACTGTGTTTATGTTCCCTGGAGTCTGACATCGTTCTAACACTATCATAAGAATCATGGACCCTAGAAGCAAGAAACAGTTGCTGAAGTCTATAACTCATCTTACCTTTAAGATGGGACAGGATATCCTGTGTGGATTGGGAACCACCTAAATTAAAATCACCCAGGGTGATAGATTTTTACATCCCCAGCCTAGATCTACTGAATAAGAATCTCTCAGGTGAGGCCCAGGAATTTGGATTTTTACAGCTCCAAGGTCATTTTTACCCACATTAATATGTGAAAGTCAATGGTCTACACTGTCCAAAACAGTAGCCACTATCCATATGGGCTGTAAAATTTAAATCAGTCAAAATTAAATAATATTTAAAATTCAGTTATTTAGTTGTACTAACCACATTTCAAGTGTTTAATAGCCACATATGGGATTTGCAGCATAGGACATTTCCATCATTGCAGAAAGTTCTATTAGATAGCACTGGTCTAGACTTTGTATTTTAGACAAAGATATTTAATTATCCTTAAGTCTGGCAAATGGAGGGGGAATTTCTTTAACATTAGATTTTGTAAAGTAATGCACATAATTTTAATCTGTGTAAAATGCACGTGCCTGCACAGGGTGCAGAAGTTGCTTCCTGGGCAGTGAGATTACGACACCGCAAATGAAAGAAAAGAGGAGACCACTTTTCTATAACCTGCTTTGGCAGGGTTGGTTTGGCGTAACCATAGTGAAGCAAACAGGTTTTCTTACCTACAAGATCAGAAAGAGGAAAGTCTGGGGAAAATGGCCTCATAATAAATAACAGGGATATTCTTTCCATCTTCGGAAACCTGGATTCAAAACCTGAATTCAAAGAGTTGTGTACATGGATTAAACAAACTCTACCTTTGCTCTTCGGGAGGAGCAATACTCTATCCAGTTGAGGTAAATCACACAGAAACTCTCCCTGGATATGCCTGCTAGTCGGTGGTCATAGTCTTCGTCAATGTTTGGATTAAATGTTGGGTCCACATCAACATAATTACGATCTGCACACAGACGTAGTCCTTCCTGCATTGTCTCATTAGCTAGCCACTCCTCTAATTTAGAGGAGGTTGTAACATAATAAATGATACCCTAATGTGGACAAGAGGAAAAAAATCAGGTTAAATCACAATTCGAATTATCTCCAATGCCTCAGTGAAATAAATTCCAACTGTTTCTAATGGTAGTGTAACTCAAAAATATTTCACTTTAGGTCAATATTCTACAATACATATTTTAAGAATGTTATAACAAAATACCTCAGGCCTTCTTGGAGGTATTTATTTTAAAGTATGATATGTAGTAGTTGCAAAGGAAGGACTAAACCAGGTGTTAAATCTGAAGATGGGTGGTATGTATATCCCAGACCATGATAATGGCATTGGTTGTTAAGATAGCTCACGATCCTTCCTTGCAACTACTACATATCATACTTTAAAATAAAAACCATAAATTCGGCAAGGCAACTTCAAAACAATTCTAGTCTATTGATTTTAGAGCTTTTGAATTTAGGATATTTTAAGAGGTGAAAAAAAGTTACTGTGGTACATTTATTTTAAGTAATTTTTCATGGAAAGTCGCTCAAATTTCTTGTAATCCCAGGTCAACTTACAGAAATATAGCTAACAATAAAGCAACAGAAAATACGTATTTAAATTATGTATTTAGAACTAGAGACAGAAAACATTTGCACACATGTGCACACACGTAAAAAAAGGTTGTAAAATCAATCTCTCTTGCTTCTTGAGGTTGAGTTTAACCAAACATTAAATGAAAAGCTCAAGGTTCATTTCCCCCTATCAGCACAAACAAGGTGGTAGGTAGAAGTAATAACATAAGATATGGAAAATTCAGCTATGGATCACTAAAGCTTAGCACACATACTTTAAAAATATTGGCTTCGCCTATAAGCCTCCAAATCACAACTATGCTGTATTTCTGTAAACTTTCAAGCAAAAATAAAATATCTTGTGCAGTAAAAGACTAGCCTTGCCTAATACAATGTTTGTCCTTTGTCCTTGGGTCTCAGGAGGTAAACACTAAGCGCTCGGAAGACTGCCTGATAAGACAGTCTTTGCTCAACTAGGAGCCTAGAGCCATGCAGTATCAACATGACCTTTGGAGGTCCTGGAGACTTATGTCAATCACAGTCAACCATGTCTACATGACTACACCCAGTAAAGACTCAGGATACCAACCTCAGGCAAGCTTCCTCCATTGCCAATACCCTGTGAGTGTAGCCATGCCTAGTTGCTGGGAGAAACAGGCATCTGTACAACTCCACTGGGAGAGGACAACTGGAAACTCCTAACCTTGGTGGCTCTGGACAATGTCCTAGGTACCTCTTCCCTTGGCTGATTTTAATCTGTATCCTTCCACAGTAGTAACATGAGTATAATGTGAGTAGAACAACTTTGCCGACTTCTGTGGATCTCTCTAGCACATTACAGAATGATGTGTGCTCTTGGGAACCCAGAAATTGCAGCTGGTGTCAGAAATGAGGGTGGTCTTGGGGACCTCCCAAACTTTGCAATACTTTATTCAGTTTGTTGAAAGCAGTACAAAGTAGTGGTTAATAGGAAGGGCTTAGGAGTGAGACAACCCTGGGTTTTAAATCCCAAACTCCACTTCCTAGTTAGAGGACTTTGGGCAAATTAACTTCTGATCCTTAAATTATCTGTACAACAAGGAAGTAACACTTATTCACAGAATTAAGTTAAATACACGTGTGTGTATATACATATGTATGTATATATTCCTTAGCACAGTGTCTAAAACATGTAAGTTACAAATACTAGCTACTATTATTAATGACTGCATGGAAAGAATTCTAGTAAAGAAAGAAACAGCAAGACTTTTGTAGGTATATTTTTACTGACTTTTCTGGATCCTAGAGAATTTAAATCACTACGTAGAAGCAAAGCACAAGGAACAAAAAATAAAAAATATAATATATATATTTAAAAATATATATATGTCTTTCCTAATAAGGGACTCTGATTATCTGAAGATCTAAGTAAGGCACATACCCTTACCTTAACATAGTAAGTGGTGAGTACTTTCCGAAGATCAAAGACTTGAAGCATAGAAGCAGCACTATTGTCAGTGATACTATAACCCTCCAGAATATACTTAGTGACTATCACTTCCCAAGCTAGCCAGCGCTGGCTAAATGCAGCATTGAATGAAAGCACGTGAGGAATATGGCCGGGTTCACAACAGCAAAATCCTTCATCTTCCTCTACGCCTTCAGTAATGGCCTCTACTTCCCGTTGTTGACAGTAGGTACCTTAAAAAGAGAAAGAGACAGGAACAGAGACCATTACAAACAAAGAGGAAAAAAATGATGAAATAGAAAAAAAATGAATACATCAAGGACATGAGAGATTTACAAAACAGACACATTTTACAGCAATTGAAAGTATATGATTGATTTACTTCAGAATATTTATTAATGAATTGTAGCAAACTCCAGAAATCAGGCATTCAGTATATCATCTCCTGCAGAATTACAATGTACATTACCACATTAAAAGTTCTGGAAATCTGTAAAGTAACCCTTGTAATTTTGCCTCATTGATTTCCAAACTTTTCAAATGAGTTTACAATTGCATTCATATCAAATTAAGGACTTGCAAAGAGTAAAGGCACATCTCCTGAAGGTTTAATTAAAAACAGAAACAAAAAAACCCAGCAGAACAAAAACTGAATCATACCAGACACACAGAAAGATAGATACACATGCAAAACTCAAAAGAATCTGAGCTCCATTTACCAGTATCATGTCCGTGCTGCAAGCAGAAATATTACATACATCCTGTTTATTCAGCTATATAACTTGCAAGGGTTTATTATAATTTAATATTAAAGACACAATTAAAATTTTTTCTCTTCCAAATTCCAACAATAATTATATAAAATTACATTACTGGCATTTTAGGCATACGTACCTATAAAGTTCCAATTAAGTATAAGGTCTGATTATTTTGCACTAACAAACAAATCTTTGAAGTTATATTCTTTTACACAAAATACTTATCAAAAAGGAAATGACTAAATTAGTGTTACTGAAGTAAAAATACAAACACCGATTAAATATAGAATTAGACCCACAGCAATCTCATGCCAACAAAATATTATTTGTTAATGTTAATTTTTATTTTGTTCTGTGGTCTTGCTTCCATTTAATTTGTAAATTCCTTATATTATGTGAAGACTATAAAGCAATTATACTTAATTATATATAGGCACATATTTATACTAAATAACTTAAATCAGACTACACTAATTTTCATCCTTTAAAAAATATATACACAATCTACATTTGAAAAACACAACTTTGAAAGAAACTGATGCCATGAAATCTAGCCTCAGATGATAGTGGTAGTGTGGTGGTACAATGAGAGATCTGGCTAAACAGGTTATTCCCAACAAGCTAAGAAGCTGTACTGTTTAGCAGTTTAGAACCTTCAACAATTCTATTATTTCATTTTCTTGTTTAATCATGTTAGCCAAGACATCCATAATAATGTTATAGGTGTTAAGAACAAAAACTCTTATCTTGAACCTGACATTAACAGGAATACACGCTGTTTGTTGCACTTTGCAGGTATTGTGCTTTTTACCTATTAAAGGTTTGTGACAATGCTGCATGGAGCAAGTCTTTTGGTGCCATTTTTCCAATAGCATGTGTTGACTTTCTGTCTCTGGATTATTTTGGTAATTCTCACAGTATGTCAACGCTTTTCTTTTCTTTTCTTTTTTTTTTACTTTTTGTAGAGATGGGGTCTAGCTATGTTGTTCAGGCTAGTCTCAAACTCTTGGCCCCAAATGATGCTCCTGCCTTGGCCTCCCAAAGTGCTGGGATTATAGGGATGAGCCACTGAGCCTGGGCAATATAGTATTTTTTAAATTAAGGTATGGTCATTGTTTTTTTTTTTTTAGACATAATGCTATTATGCATTTAAATAGACTGCAATACAATGTAAACATAACTTTCATATGCACTAGAAAAACAAAAAATTCGTGTGACTTGCTTTATTGAAATATTTGCTTTATTGCAGTGGTCTAAAATTGAACCTGCAACATCTCCAAGGTATGCCTGTATTTACATAGACATGTTTTTTTTTTTAACATAATAAGGATGTGTGCAATTTTATGAAGTATCTTTTAAACTAAAAATGGAAATAATTTTTTTTTTTTTTTTTTTTTGAGACAGAGTCTCACTTTGTTGCCCAGGCTAGAGTGAGTGCTGTGGCGTCAGCCTACCTCACAGCAACCTCAAACTCCTGGGCTCAAGCAATCCTGCTGCCTCAGCCTCCCAAGTAGCTGAGACTACAGGCATGTGCCACCATGCCCGGCTAATTTTTTCTATATATATTAGTTGGCCAATTAATTTCTTTCTATTTTTTATAGTAGAGATGGGGTCTCGCTCTTGCTCAGGCTGGTCTCGAACTCCTGAGCTCAAACGATCCGCCCACCTCGGCCTGGAAATAAAATTTAATCAAATGTTCTCTTGCATCTTTTGAGAGGATCATAATATATTTTCTCCTGTAACCTTTTCAAATAAAGTGAATTCTATTAATTTTCTTTCTAATACTCAAATTAATTTCAAAATGAAAAATGCCTGAATCTATGAGGACTACTTTAAACAAAGTACCACTGCTTTCTGTTTATTTCAGAATTGGAGATTTTTTGCATCTATAGTCACAAGTGAAATTAAAATAGAGTATTTTTTACTCCTTTTTTCTTTTGAGACAAAGTCTCACTCTGTTACTCAGGCTAGAGTGCTGTGGCATCAGCCTAGGTCACAGCAACCTCAAACTCCTGGGCTCAAGTGATCCTTCTGCCTCAGCCTCCCTAGTAGCTGGGACTACTGGCATTAGCCAATAAGCCCGGCTAATTTTGTGTGTCTATTTTCAGTTGCTCCACTATTTTTTTTCTATTTTTAGTAGAGACAGTGTCCTTGTTCTTGCTCAGGCTGCTCTTGAACTCCTGAGCTCAAGCAATCCACCAGCCTCTGCCTCCCAGAGTGCTAGGATTACAGACATGAGGCACCAGCCCGGCCCAGAGTATTTTTTAAATGTCAGCTTAGTCATATTTTAGTATCAGTATTACATTAGTTTTTTAAAAAGCCTTGAGGAATTTTGCTTCTTTATCATGTGCTAGAACATGGGCAGAAGAATTATCCAATTTCTAGAAGAAACTTCCTGAGCCTGTTTTTTTTTTTTTAATTATGACATGAAATTAGAACTATTCCTTAGGTATTACGTATTATTACACTTCATTTTATTTGTTTTCTTTCTGGGAAGTTGATCAAAGGTTTTTAAATGAGGAAATAACATAATGAGAGCTGTATTTTGTGCAGATCACTTTGTTTATGGTGTACAGAGATCTTACGTGGTATGGATGAATTTAAAATTTTTGACATTTATTCAATGAGGTCTTTGTTCAGAGTACCAAAATAAGGTAAATGAGATAACAGAATTAAAGAGGGATGTTTTTACTCTACCATACTAACCTCAAGAATATTTTCAACCCTAACATACTCTAGTAATACATTTTTCTCAAAAAAATAAAGTCAATAATAATTACAAAAATTAACATTAATAATTGAAAAAAGAATTCTGAGACTTGGAAAGGTATTCTAAAGGTATTCCACTCCTAAAATATTTACTATTAAATACGTGGCTCCTAACAGAAAAAGTTTGTCAAACTCTGGGCTAGAAAAAAACTAAACTTTAAACAATAAACACAGTCATGTGTCACATAACCACAGGTTTAAATCCTGAGAAATACACTGTTAGGTGATTTTGTCATTGTGCAAACCTCATAGAGTATACTTACAGACACCTAGATGGTATAGCACCTCTGATGAACTATTAACAATTATATCCTAGATTAGTGAGACCTTTCAGCTATGTCATAGGTGACATTACTGATAAAAATAAATAAAACTAACCTTCATGAAAACTAGACATGTTAAAATTAATCTGAGTAAAAATTCAAAGGAATCCAATCAGCATAACGAATTTTTGACCTGTAAAGTCTGACTTGGAAAATTATACTTAGTAGAGGTAACACAAATAAAAAGTTAACATGGTAAAAGTCGTAATCAGAAAATTCTGGTATAGAGAAAAAAAGATAGATAAAGTTTTCACATAAAATTTACATGGAAAAGAATCTTGAGAGTATCAGTAAACCAAAAAAAGAAATGAAAAAATATGAATGGGTTTAACTAGTACCTATAGGAAACTGGTCAAAAAATTTATTTAAATACTGCTTAAGATTAAGCCTCCAATGCAACAGACAAATAAATCGGAAAGATTAAATTGACTTAATAGAACATGTCTCAGAAATTACATAAAAATGCTCAGCAGATCCAAATATCTACCTGGCAAAATAATGATATTCTTGATTAATATTCTAAGAGGGTAAGTAAGAACAGGGAATAACACCATAAAGAAAATAACCAAGGACCACATCAACACTGGAGCAAGAACATAATCCTACCCTGTGAGCGCTCTGGAATGGGGAGAAAGAACAAAAAGGCTATATACTTACATTATTTAATAATTCTACAAAATCAACAAAATATGTATTATATAGTAATTGCTCTGTGTGATAGGTGCTGGATACAAAATGATGAACAGAGCAGATGTGAATCCTGCCCTTGGGAATCTGCTTAGTCTAGAGCTGCAGTCCCTAACCCCTGGGCCTGGGACTGCTAGGACCTGGGCTGCACATCAGGAGGTCAGGGAGCTGACAGGAGGTAGGGAAGGGGAGTAGTGGGGAGTGATGAGTGACAATGAAGCTTCCTCTGTATTTCCAGCTGCTCCCCACTGCTCTCATCACAGCATAAGCTCTGCCTCCTGTCAGATAAGCAGCAGCATTAGATTCTCACAGGAGGATGAACCCTACTGTAAACTGCGTATACAAGGGATCTAGGTTGCGCGCACCGTGTGAGACTCTAATAATGCCTGATGATCTGAGGTGGAGCTGAAGCAGTGATGCTAGTGCTGGGGAGCAGCTACAAACACAGATTATCATTAGCAGAGAGGTCTGACTGCACAATAAATGTAATGCACTCGAATCATCCTGAAACCATCTCTACCCTGCACCCCTGTCTGAGGAAAAACTGTCTTCCTTGAAACTGGTCCCTGGTGCCAAAAAGTTTGGGGACCACTGGTCTAGAGCGAAGCCTGACAAATTCAGCACCAGGCCAAATTCAAGCTAAGAATGGTTTTTATATTTTTAAAGGGTCGTTTGAAAGAAAAAACAACAAAGAATATACAACAGAGAATGTGTATGGCTCCCCACTCCTAAAATATTTACTATTAAATACGTGGCTCCTAACAGAAAAAGTTTGTCAACCTCTGGGCTAGAAAAAAACTAAACTTTAAACAATAAACACAGTCATGTGTCACATAACCATAGGCTTAAATCCTGAGAAATACACTGTTAGGTGATTTTGTCATTGTGCAAACATCATAGAGTGTACTTACAGACACCTAGATGGTATAGCCTATTGCTCCTAGGCTACAAACCTATACAGCATGTTACTATACTATAGGCAATTGGAACACAATGGTAAGTATTTGTGTATCCAAACATAAAAAAGGAACAATCAAAATATAGTATAAAAGATAAAAAAATAAGTATACTTGTATAGGGCACTCACCATGAATGGAGCTTTGCAGGACTGGAAGTTGTTCTGGTGAGTGAGTGAGTGAGTGGTGAGGGCATGTGAAGTCCTAGGACATTACTGCACACTACTGTGCACTTTATAAACACTGTACACTTAGGTTAGGCAAAACCGATAAAAACTTTTTTCTTCAATAATAAATTAACCTTTGCTTACTGTAATTTATTTACTTTATAAACTTAAAAAATTTTTTAAACTTTTGGACTCTTCCATAATAACACTTAGCTTGAAACACAAACACATATAGCTACACAAAATATATTTTCTTTCTTTATATCCTTATTCATTATGTAAGCTTTTTTCTACTTTTCAAACTTTTTATTTTTTAACTCTTTAAATATTTTCTTAAAAACTAAGACACAAGCACACACATCAGCCTAGACCTACACAGGGTCAGGGTCGTCAAAAATCACCATATTCCACCTCCACATCCTGCCCCACTGAAAGGTCTTCTGGAGCAGTAACACGCATGGAGCAGTCATAACTAGGATAACAATGCCTTCTTCTGGAATACCTTCTGAATGACCTGCCTGAGGCTCTTCTTGAGGAGGTGGCGCTCTTTTCAGAAACATGACCATGGTGCTTTTTCTTGCCTTTTTTTCATCATAGATTTGCTTGTAAACAGATAATGCACCATGAACATTTTTATTATTGAAAACCTTTCAGTGTTGGGGTCCATGTTTTCAGACTTTTTAAGAAGTCTGTTGAGGTCTGCAAAAGCTTCTCCTAAACCCTTCACTGTGATTTTCTTCAGAGTTCTTTTTCTTCTCCTGTAGTTTCCTTTTCTCTTGCCTCTTTTTCAGTTATGCATTCATGGTCCAGTTCTCACAACTCCACACTAGCAATTTCTTAGGAACCACCTCTAAGAGCTGCTCAATGTCACCATCATCCACACCCAGGCTGAAGTCAGTTTGCCACCTCAATCACAGCCTAACCCCCTCATCCTTGGCAAATCCTTTGAAGTCATGGATGAACCTCGAGTGTCTCCTTCCAGATGCCATTCATACCCTTCTTGGTATGAGAGCCCCAAGCCCACGCAAGCTTCTTGATGCAGTCACAGATAGAATCCTTCCAGAATCGCACAGTCTTCTCGGTGTCTTCCTCGGTTGCAGCAACAGCCTGGGCAAAGGTTATCCTCAGGCAGGCAGCCTTAAGCTGCTGTAACTCCTGGATCAAAGAGATGGTGTTTGAAGAGGAACACCCCTTGGATACTGGGATGAACATCAGCAATAAAAGGAGGATGAAGAGGAGCATTTTTAACAATAAACAAAATCTTGAAAGGTATGTTACTCTCCAAATAGTACCTCTCCATCTCTCTGGCACAGTGATCCAGAAGGGTGTCTTGGAAGAGGAACTGAGTGGTACATGACTTCTTATCGCGCCTGTCGTCCACTGGCAGCGTGTGCTTACTGCTATGCTTGAAGGCCTGGTGGTTCTCACTGTGCCAGATCACACTGGGTTTCAACTTGTAGCCTGCAACACTGCCCCAAGCAAGACTGCTAAACTCCTGTACTTAAAAGCCTTGAAACCTGGCAGCGACTGGGCCTCCTTATGGATGAAGGTCCTTTCGGGCGTCCATTTCCAGAATGGAGCTTTCATCCATATTAAAGATGTGCTCTGGCAAGTAATTTCCCTCCACAATCAGCTTATCTGGGGTTTCCCAACATTCTTCAGCTGCTTTCACATCAGCACTTGCAGACTCACCACTCACTTTCACATCATGTGATGAACAATGATTCTTGAACTGTTTAAACCACCCAGAGCCAGCAGCAAATTCAGTATTACAGTCATGTCCAGCCTTTTCTCTCGATATCGCAACCAAACATTTTGCTGTGGCCACGATCATCACGGCGCTGAGAGGGATCTGCTTCCATGTCTGGTCTTCAATCCAGGTCGTTAGAATTTTCTCCGTATCTGGCACAGGCCCGTCTTGAATTTTTGTTAGTCTCGTTGCCTTCAATGAAGCAGACCCTTCAACAATTTCTGTCACTCTGTTTTTGTTCTTCAAGATTGTGGCTATGGTGGAAGAGGACATGCCAGCCTGGAGAGCAATAACCATCACTGATTTTCCACCTTGTTAGTCCCAGATCACTTTTAATTTTGTTTCTAGGTCAATCACTCTGTGTGGCCTCTTACTGACAACATGAGCCATGAATTTTATATACTTAGAAACTATGATGAATAAGACAACACAAAATCAAATAAAGCACAGAGAAAATGATGCAATCAAGAGACTCGGTAAACACGACATGAACAAGGCTGCTGCCAGGTAACGTGGCACATTGTTTTACAGTAAAATTTTTTTCATAAGTAGAAGGAAAACACTATAAAATAACCAATGAAAAGTAAATACATAATCCAGTAACATAGTAACTTGTTATCAAGAATTATGCACAGTACATAATTGTATTACTGGACTTACAGACTGTGGTAGCACAGATTTGTTTACACCAGCATCACCACAAACACAGGTAACATGTTATGCTATAGTATTAGGATGGCTCCGCTGTCACTAGACAACAGGAATTATTCAGCTCCATTATCATCTTATGGAACCAGTGTTGCCATGTGGTGCATGACTGTTTAAGATTCTAACTATATGCTAAGTGCTAAGAAGTGAAAACAGGGTAAGATAACAGATAATCATGCCAGATAGATGGTTAGAAAAGACTTCTCTGAGAAAGTGACATATAGGCAAACATCTAAAGATAATTACGGAATTAGCCAGATGGAGGATTGGTGGGAGGAGGAGAGATGGTTGGTACTTTCTGAGCAAAGAGAAGTCCTTAGTAAAGAATTTAGCACATCTAAGAAACTGCAAGAAGGCCAGGGTGACTAGAGTGAGTGAGGACAATGCTGTAAAGTGAGGATGGAGAAAGTGGCATAGGCCAGATCACAGAGTGTTGTAGGACACATTAGAGCATTTTTATTCTACCTTAAATGCAACTGGGAGTCATCAAAAAGTTTTAAGCATGGAAGTGACAAGACCATCTGTACCTTTAAGAAAAAATCCCATGTGTGAGTGGGAGGGGAGATGAAGAAAGGTTGGTCAATGGGTACAATCATAGAGTTAGACAGAAGGTATAAGTTCTAATGATCCATAGCAGAGTAGGATGACTACAGTTAGAAACAAGGTATTATATATTCCAAAGTAGTTAGGAGAGAGAACTTGAAATGTTCCTAACATACAGAAATGATAAATACTCAAGATGATGGATACCCCAAATTCCCTGACTTGATCATTACGCACTCTATGAATATAACAAAATATCACATGTGCCCCATAAATATGTAAAATATTGTGCATCAATAAAAAAATACCAATGTCTAAGTGAAGAATACAGGTAATTCCTCGTTATTTAAATGTAGCACAAGTTCAGATAGTAATGGATACCAGGTTTCCAAATTTAAGTTTCAACTGTCAAATAATTAGAGTTTGAATAGCAAAGGATTTATCTAAACATTTATTTGAATCTACTGAGTACCAGAGAATGAAAGTTGGGAGAGTGAGAATTTGGCTCATATTTTTTAATTTAG
Organism: Mirza zaza; assembly: GCA_008750895.1. Classification (NCBI taxonomy): domain Eukaryota; kingdom Metazoa; phylum Chordata; class Mammalia; order Primates; family Cheirogaleidae; genus Mirza; species Mirza zaza. Next base: position 34,337 of record VSMD01140150.1, on the reverse strand, counting down.
AAAATTTCTGATCAATATGGTAGAATGAACAGATAATAAGAAGGGCCCCCTCCCATTTCGTACACACATTGGAAATGCTCAACAAAAAGCCTCTCAGTGCACATTTGTAAAATAAAATTTAAAAACAAGAATGAAAACTTCAGGTGCCAAAACTTAAAAAGGAAGTTAAAAGTCATAGCAGTAGTAGATGTAAGGGTGTGCTGACTTTTGGACGAGTCTAGTTGGATTAGGTTTGACTCTAGAAGAGATGGAATTAAGGTCCTAGGCACCTCATGGAGAGGCAGAAATAAACATCCATAAGACAAGAATAGGACATTATGAGGAGAAAGGGAGGGATGGAGGATGGAATGGAGGGAGAAGGAATGAAGAGGTCACAAATAGATCATAAATAAATAATAAACATAAACACTGAATTAATTTGAGTGCTACATAGCTAAAGTCTTATTTCTAGTGAATAATGTTATTAATAAATAGAGAAATACTTGCTGCACTAACATGCCAAAATAAAGGTGTTAAGCCTTCTGATTCAATACTAGGGTAAAAATAAAACTACAGGGGATAGAGATTTGACTTGATCCTAGTCAAATGCTTTTGTTATTTCCTATTCGCGATTAAAAACACTCCAAAGCACTTAGAAGAAATTAAAAACTCTCTCAAAACTCTTAAGTCCTAATGTTCCCTAGACTGGAAAGATATTTAATAACAGCACTTGAACATCCTATTTAAGTTAATCAATTTACAGGAGTTGATAACATTAAGTTGATATGTTTCTGAATGCATGATAGTAACTGCTTAATGGGTATGGGATTTTATTTTATAGTGATGAAAATGTTTTGGAACTAGGCAGAGGTGGTAGCTACACAACATTGTGAATATACTAAATGCCACTGATTTTTTAATTTTAAGTGGTTAATTTTATGTTGTGTGAATTTTACTTCAATTAAAAAAGTTATTGAGGACAAAGGCATGGTCTATATGAATGTAACTTGGCTAAGTACTCCCCTTCACACAAAAATTCAGCATTCTATGCTGCTAGTCATCTAACAAATTTATGCCATTGGCCACAAAAGGGACCAGGCAGGAAGACACATTCAATTATAACAGAAATTCAACATCTCCAGGAAAACAAGTCACATGATGCCATACAGTAAAAATGATTCTTCTTGGAATATGAATTTTGGGGCAAAATCTAATAATTACTCTTTAACAACTTTTGACACTACACAACCCCACAGATCTAATTTTATGACAACTTTTGCGATATAAACATATAAAACTTAAATGTCACAGGAATACACTAAAGAAAAATAAGATGAATGAATACCTTACCTCTGAATTCAAGTCCCCGCAGCTGGAAAGTGACCAGACCGTTGCCTATCTCTATGAGGTGTACTAACGCATTTAGATAGTCAGAGGCAAGGATGAAACAGTCCCCCGTACTGTAGTTTCCCCACCGTCCTAGCAGCAAATCACCACAGAGACTGTGCTGCAGGGATCTAGTTAAATGTTCGTAAAAGATGGAATTCAGATTGTTGTCATCTGATCCTGTAAGAAGGGATTAAAAAGTTAAATTTCATCTTAAGTCCCCCTTATATCAGCAAACAAAATTTTTAAAAATATTAAAACTAAATTCCAGTTAGGGTTATATTTATATTTATTTGGCAAGGAAAGTAATATTCACACCCATAACAGTTTCTTATGAAACATAGGATAATGGAAAGGTTTTATAATTTACATTTAGAAGTCATGTAACCTCTTGGAATCTACGGTTCCCATCAATAAAAAGTGGGAATTGGATTAGATGCAATCTAAGGATTTTTCTACCTCTTTAAAAGTCTATAAATTATTCAATGCAATATGTCTTATAATTAAAACCATACAGGAGAAATGAAAAAGAAAAAAATAATTCTAAAGGAGAAGAAAAAGACTACTTGGTAAAGGAAATGGATAAAGTCATACAAGATTTGAATAAAACACTCCAAAACAAAGAGAAGTTGGTCAATCAAAAAGAACCTATATATCAAGATGGCTAATACTAAGCAAAAATAAACTCTATATGCAGATATAGTAGCAAAGAACCTAAAATACTGGACATTAGTTTTATCTTTAAGAAAAACATTAAGATAAAACACCATTCAATAAATGATATGGCCACCTCTAGAAGTAACTCATCCAAAGCAATAATCTGTAAATAGGTGCCCAAAGTATAGTAATAGAGAATGGCAAAATAGTTAAAGCTTAATAATTATTTTAAACTGAGCCAAACTACATAATAAAATAATGAAAGGGGAATCTCAGATTTTAATGTCAATAAAATGACTAACAATGCTACATCTGCCCATCACAAAAGTGTGCATATTAATTCAGAACATGTGTTTTTTATTATGTAGGATGACGACATCATCACAAGAACTCCAACCCTTTACAATCACATACTACAACTGAAATGGTTCTTCTCTTTACCAGAACATGATTATGACAGTCATTAATATCAAATAACTAGTGTTCCTTAACCCAATTTTATAATTAAGAATCAATCTGATTGTTCTAATTTGGTTTCTCAGATGGAAAGAGTACTTGAAGGAATTCTTGAGTCAAATGGATACAAATATTCCAGTCTATTTGGGAGTAAGATTTCCTTTAGTAAATTAACACACTGGAGTTCTGGTTGATATATTAATCTCTTATGGGTGGGGCAATGAGATTCACTTTTTCTCTGTCAGACTATTAGGCAGGCCAACAAAATGATGTTTCTCAAATGACAAAACTAAGAACCAGATTTTAGATAATGGTACCACCATCAAAGATTCTCCCACTGAAGTTCTATCCTAAGTCGTTATTTGGCTGCCTAGAGGACATCTCTGTTTATAATAAATGGTATAAAATTAATATTTACCTTAACATTGAGAGAAAGGTAGAAGCAAACATATTAATAAAACACGTATCAGTATGATTGCATATCCTTCAACACATCTGACCAGTTTTACTTTAACTGTTTCTTACTTTCTGATCTATGAAAGAATGATCTTTGACTGGCATTACTTTCTTCCTATCAGCACTCTCAAAATGCATTTTTATAATATAAAAGATGAATATATAAATTATAGATTAATTCACATATACTTTGCTAAAATAAAACAAGGCAAAGGATATTACATTTTTATAAAATGACTATTTGGAATTCATAGAGGATTCCCAACAAGTTGGGAGTATAAACATATATGCGTAAAATAAATCCTCAGACTTGCCTCCTTGCTCACAAATAGAGATTACCTGGATTTCTATCAAGCTGGGAAGCCAATCTGGTATTTGAATGATCCACTCGTTTTGTACTGAAGAGGAAAAAATAAAACATTTTCAATAACTTTATTCACATTTTAAAAATGTTCAATAATTCACAGTGAGGCAGAAACTATAGAATATAGATGAAATAAATATTGCCACTTTATGAAAATCTCTGGAGAAAAGTCTATGATTAGTATAATGATAAAACATCTTGGGAGCACGCTTTTTAAGGGGAGGATTTTTTCTTCTTTTTCACCTTAACTACACATAAACATAGCAGTTTTTTCATTGCACAGTGTGTAGAAAGACATCTATGAGTGTACTGTGAAAAAAAATTGACCAGGATGCAAAAATACATACTGTATATGGTTCTTAAAAATGAAACATTCTTTGCAAGGGGAAGGTACATCTATTAACGGCCAGTGGCACAATGTTCTTTAGAACAGTGGTTCCCAAAATATAGTCAACAGAATCCAAGACTTTTTTGGGATGTTTTCCAGACCAAAACTATTTTCATAATAATACGGAACTGCTATTTGCCATTTTTCACTGGGCTGCCAACTGCACTGATGGTGTAAAGGCAATGGTGGATAAGACTGGAGGTGCCTGAGCATGAATCAAGACAGTGGCACCAATCATACTACTCTTCACTGCCACACTTGCACAATAAAGAAAACAAAACAAAAAATTCAAGTTTTATTTTAAAACATCCCTAATGAAGCAGTAAAAATTATTAATTTTATTAAATCTCGACCCCTTAGTACAGGCCTTTTTAATACTCTGTATGGCAAAAAGAGAAAATACACATAAAGCATTTCTGCTCCACTCTGAAGTATAATGGTTGTCACAAGTGAAAACATTTATGCAACTGTTTGAATTGCAAGCTGAACTAGATGCTTTTTTTTCTTGGAACACCATTTTTACTTGAATGGCCAATGGAAAAATTTTGAGATCATTCAGATGAGGGTATTTAACATATTACACACACAAAAAAAGAAAGTGAGTCTGTCATTTCAAGAAAAACTGGCAGTATCTGTTGACAATGATAAAATTCAAGCTTTCGCGCAAAAATGAGAATTTTGGAAAACTTACATCCACCACCATGAGCTTGATAGATTCCCAATACTTAATATTTTTTTGAAATTGGTATTGATATGAGTGAACGTATTTTTTAAAACATTACATAATGAAATGTGTCAATATTTAGAAGATCTTCACTAACCAGTGAACCAATATTTTCCCAATGACCAATAAATAACATTACAAAATTATGCACAGGTAAAACATTCATTCAAAGTATAAGACAGATTACTAATTTTGATGTAATACGGCTCCAAAAGTTTGTAGATATGGTTTAGACTTCACATTGTAACTAGTTTTAAGAAACTACCATTTCCTGAGGTTTAGTGAAGGAGCAAAGAAAAATACCCACAATTGTCTTAAGAAGCTATTAAAATACTTTTCTTTCCCAACTACATATCTATGTGAGGCCGGATTTTCTTCATATGCTTGAACCAAAACAACATATTACAACAGACTGAATGCAGAAGCAGATATGACAATGCAGCTGTCTTTCAATAAGCCAGACTTTAAAAGATTGGCAAAACTATAAAAACAATGCCACTCTTTTCACTAATTTTTTTTTAGCAGGAGGGGAAATATAGTTAATATTCTTAATTTAAAATGTTATTTATGCTAAAATGTAATAGATATATTATTGTTATTTTAAAATTAATTAGTAATAAAAGGAGCTCCAGCATCAAACAGCCTTAGGTTTGTGGAAATACGGTAGTTTCTTAGGCATCTTTTACAGACATTCTATGCAAACACAAGCAGATCCATTTTTATTTTTAAAAAGACTGGGTATCTGTATGAAGGAAAAAGGAAGCAGTCAAAATAAAAAAGAGAGACTGGCCTCACTATGTTGTCGTCCTGGAACGCAGTGGCTATTCAGAGCATTCACAAGTGTGATCAGTGCACACTACAGCCTTGAACTCTTGGTAAAAATATTTAACAGTTTTTGAATTTTTCTTTCTGCTACAGTAAATATTGGTAGAGAAAACCCATATTTAAAAAACTCTTTGGCACTTCCAATAATTTTTAAGAGTGTAAAATGGTTCTGAAACCAAAAAGTTTAAGAACTGTTGTCATAGAACATTATTTTGGGCTAAAAGTTTGCCCAGAAGAGTAAGATACAAATAACACTGAAAATCACCAAAATGAGAAATAACGTCTGATTTTAGATAAAGGACCAAAGTAAATATTTCAAGCCCACAAACTAGTTGGTTGTTTAAAAGATGAGATTACAGTTTTCACCTGTTAAATATGCTAGTGTGTGAAAGTGTAGAGAGAAGGCAGTGATGGAGATGGCCAGAATTACAAATTTGTACAAGCTCTTTCTAAATCCATGTGTTAATACATATTAAAAGCCTTTAAAATGTTTATGCTACACAACTCAGTAATTATACTTTTAGGTATTCTTCCTTACATAAAATAAAATCTGGAGAGATTACATACAAAGATGGTCACTAAGCATTAAACAGGTAGCCTAAGGAACTAAGTCTAAGTGAAGAAAACACTTCATGCATGAAGATTGTCATTAAAACTTTCTTCACGAAAAAGCAGAAATAACCTATAAAAAGTTTAGCTCCTAAAGAGCCAGCTATTTCTAAGAAAACTATGAAATAATTCATTGCAACAATTATAAAAACACTGTATAGTATAAAGTTTCAGAGTATTATTAATGTAAAATAATTCTCATTAATATCACCAAAAGAAAAAAGATACAAAAATGAGTATATTCAATCAAAACATTGTTTTAAAATATCTTATGAGTAGATAAAAATAAAAAATAATTTTATCCCCTTCTTTTGTAGTATACAAATTTTTACTAAAAATAATCATTTCAACACAATCAATTATGAACCATAAATACTTCGAATAATTATACTATCAATAGTTTTTCCTAGTAAAAAAGATTAAAAAATGCCTTTCAAGTGTTTTATTCTACTCACTTATAGTCTCTCTCCCAGAATTTCACAGGTCGAACGTATGAAGTGATGAATATTGCACTCCCCAGAAAGGGGTTCAGTGGAGTAGAGAAGAAGGCCGACACAACAGCCTGAATAAACAACATGGCTGAATCTACAGGAAATTGGTTAAGGAAATTAACACTCATCTCAGCACACACACCCAAAACAAAACACAACACAACACAAAACTCACAAATACATTTAGATTACAGCAATTAGAAAAATGAAGTTCACCAGAAGAATCCAGAGAGACTGTCACTGGACAGCATAAGGGGCTACCAATAAAAAGACACAACAAAGAAAGCACAACGTGATATGATGCTTTGAAGGGAGTCAAATAAGTATTTGCTAATATGTGTTTGGTAAAAGTACATATATCAATCTTAGGAAGAGACAGTTGGGTTCAATTTTCCAAAAGGTTAAAACTAAAATTTGCAGATGCCAAAAGTCTGCATTTCAACATCAATGTCATCACTAACCCTTACTGTTATTTAGAAAATACTTTTAAGAAATGACAAGAATAGAAAAACTTTGGACAGAGTTTAATTATAATCATATTATTAAAAAAGTGTCATGTCTTTATTAAAACTATTTCTAAACATATTTTGTATACATTAGAAATTAATGAATATTCATATATGAAAACAAAATTTTAAATTAGCATTAATTATAAAACTTTAATACTTTCCTCATATTCAGATGATCTGTGGGTCACAGATATTAATACAAGTTAAACAATCAAAATCAGTATAGGTGTGGACTCAAAAGAGTATGAATTTTTGATAATTTATTATATAGCTAACTATATTCTATGCCTGTAAAAGGTTATGCCTATAAACCAACATTCTCATCAAGGATATGACTGTTCATTCTTATAAACTTTAATCAGAAGGATACGGGGCACTGCAAAGGGCTGAGCGAAAGCATGGAAGGCAGAACCCCATGTAATCTGCCACGGGGCAATATAGGTATACACGAACTGCAGTTTATAAAGGAGTTCCCAAAGCTGTAGGAGAAAAAATAAAACCATTTGTAAAAAACTTATCATCACATATTTGAATTTGAAATGAAAAACTTGTAAATTGAATTTTCTTCCTAATAGGGAAATGACATTGAAATTATTTCCCATTTGCGTAATAGCAAAAGATATATCAACTGCCAAAACACTGCATTTATTTTCCAGTAAAGACACTATTTTTAAGTAAAGATAGCTAGCTGACTTACAGATTTGTGTTTCATCTGTTTAAAACATGCTATGCCCTCTATTGGCCATCTATTACTACTACTATAAGCAAAACAAAGAAAGGCAGGAAGCAGCAAAATAACTGTCCTTCAAAAAAAATCTAGATATCTATAAAGCTTAAGTAATACACATATTTATTTTATTCTAAGACACATTTTCCCCAAATTTTAGTACTTTGGAAACTGAGTATGTTTTAAATGCAATGTCAAAAGGAATGTGAAAACGGCAGTTGCAATGTAATCGTCACTGCCAGTTTGCATAAAAATGTAGTTATGTGTTCTAGGCATGTGTTGACAACCTCAATTGTTGTCAATACAAACATAGTACACATTTTCATCTTAAAAATTTAAGTTTGGATCTGTTAGTGTTGTTGAACATGTCTTCAATACTGAAACAGAATTGCTATATTTGTCCAAGATTGCTTCTACATGTTAAGCAATACAAAGTCAAACGCTCAAAACAGATCACGGAATCTTAAAAGCAAGAAGTTCTGACTAATTTGGTGCCGTGATTTGACAACAAATACCTTATCTCTTAAAATACTTTAGCTGATTTACAAATGAATTTGTTTAACTTCCAATTTAAAAAAGAAATCACAACTTCATCTGATTAGAAAAAACATATGAACCCCAGTATTCTTTGCCATGACTCAAAATCCTGCTGGCAATCCTTGGTACTAAAGTGATCAAGATCACAGTAAGTAAAAGCAGCATTTGTATCACCAAAATGCCATTATAACTACTTAAAAGTAGTGACTCAAAAAACCCTTCACATTCTAAATGTGAAACAGACTGTACTCAAATTTTGACTGTAATATTAAGAAAAATAGTATGCAATTATGTGGATAAGTGGTTGGTAGGTAAAAACATTTTTGTATACATTTAATTTTTTCTCAAAAGCTTATTAAATCCATGCTGCACCTTACAACAATATCTTAGAGTAAAAAATATATCTGAAGAGATCCCTTAAAAATTACTTATTATCGCTGTTAAGTTCTAACTACTGATCATGTAAAATCAAACTCCTTAAGGGGAGAGCTTTCTTTCTTTTGTTCACTGATGTGGCCTAAGGGTTTAGAACAGTTCTGGAAAATGGTATGCTCTCAAAAAAATATTTAATAATAAATGAAGGTATTAAGAAAACTCAAACTAATGCAGAGTTAAGTGTAGCAACTATATTTCAAAGATTTAGTTTATATTTACTACAACTTTCACTTTTTTCTGACCAGTAAAATAGAATACAATTTTTAATCTAAATATTTAAATCTGTGAGAAACTACATTCTTCTTTATACAAACAATTCTCTGATTAACTTTCAGGCTTCCTCCTTTGGTTAATAACCACACTCACTAAAAGAGGAATCAAATGATAAAACGCACACAAATTAGTGGTTGAACAAATACAATACTGGGATATTTCAGAAGCTATTTACCACAATATGGAAAATGACTATCAATGAAACCGTATTCAGGTTAATGGTTTTCCATTTTTACTGTTCCATCCTAGGTCAGATTCAGATCTCTATCACATCTAAATTATTGTCACAATCTCTTAAGCTGTTCTCCGTACCTTTATGTTCTCTCTTCCCCAATTCATCCCAAATGTGGCTGACCAGGCTAACTTTCCTAAAATTGGATTTTCATTGTGTTTTGTAGCTGTTCATTTGCTTCAGCTGTTACCTATCAAATGGGATAATATATGTCAAAGTCCTTTGTATGTGGTCAGTGTTAACATGAAATCTAATTGCTATTTAACTTATAAATAATCTGACTGTACAAACTATTTCATTTAGAAAGGTAGTGTGGTTCAGCAAAAAGATCCTTGGATTGGGAAGCAGAAGACTCAGGTTTTATCAACTCATTTGTAAAAGGTGTAAGAACATCTATCTTACGGATGGAAAACACATTTTTGAAGCGTTCTGTAAACTTCAGAGTATTCTGCAAATGTAACATCAAGCTAATTTCTGATGGCTCCCACCTGTCCAAAGTGTCCTCAGCATCTACTGTCTGGCTGTCAGGTTACAATCCTCAGCTACAATTTGCTCCCTCCATCTGTCCAGCAGCCCATAACCCAATTAAATTATTACCAATTCTATTTCTGATATTATTCAAAACTATACCCTATTTGGAAGATTCTATATATTTAAAAAATATACTTATTAATGTTTTTCTAATCTTTCTATGGAACTTAATCTTATCTTCCTATCTATGGCAAAAAATATATCTTTTATGAATCACAGTGACTCACATTGTTTAGGGATTCTAACATATTCCTAAATAACTGGTTGACTAAAGAGAGGTATTACTTCCTTAAAAGATAATAAATCCAATGAAATATAAGCATAATCTTCATTAAAAAGTGTATTACTTAAGGAGATAATTTTTACAGATAAGGATATTCCTTTCAGCGATAAATTACCTTGTGGAAGAGTATGGACATGAAGAATAGATCCAAAAGCATGGTCTCTGAAAAGGCTTCATAGTCGAATTTAAAAAATAGCACAGTAAAGATGACTGTGACATATTGATATGTAGGGCTGCTAAATGAGGATCGTAGCAACTTCAAACCAGCAATGGTGATCATTAAAGCACCTAATCTATAATAGAAAGAAAGCACAAATCATGAACTCATGACTGAAAACATTAGAAAATTTACTAATTTTAGAAAAATCACAGAATTTACTAACCTTACAATATATAGATCAAATTTAGATTTCTAAAAATGATTTATATAGCTAAGCAAATCAGATCCTAAAAGAATCTTAGTAAAATATTCCCTTTGTTAGTACGTATTATGATTCTTATCCTTTATATGAATAAGCATATTTAAAAAATAGTATTGTAAATCTGACATCTGGTTCTCTAGTTTCCCAATATTCCTACTGCTTTAACATTAATTGTGTCTAGCACATGAAATACATACATTAATGCTTACTCAACATGTACATACTCCAGTGGGTAGTCCCGTAGAATGACCAAGAAGGCAAGTAACCACCTATATAGTATAAAATACAGCCATCTCTCAAACTTGCCATCTAATATTAAAAATCAGCCTTACTAAATAAATGTCCTCTCATAAAATATCAATTGGCGATGAGATATATGGGGTAGTGAATAAGCCAATGGGAAAAAGAGATTTTTAAAAAAGGGCAAAGACAAAAAATCTCACCTGAATTTTCAAACTCAGAGTGCCTTGCTCCAAAAAGACACTCAATGATTATTTGATATTTGATCAATAAACTTTAAAACATTGTTTGTGACAGCCCCCAATAGTCAGGCTTAGATTACACATTATTGTACTTACTCTGTATCCAATTTTTTTGGACTAGCAATTTTCTCTGCACTGCTACTAAGTTCATTAAGAACAATCAATGGATAGATGATATTCTTTTCCACAAAAAGAAGCCACACATGAAGTTTCTCAAACCACATCATAGTGGCTGCATCTAATAGGGCAATATAAGAAGACCATATGTCATCTAACATATACAGTAGTTTAGGTAATGTGATAAGAAAGGAAAATCTTACAACTTAAATTTAGTTCTATACTATGAATTAAAATGTAAAGAATCCAGTACTTGAATTGTCAACTTCTATGAGCTTTGAAACACTTAAAAATATGCAACTTAGACATGACTTATATTTACATGAATTGAAGCTTTAATTCTTAAAACCTCAGTTCTTAACCATAACTTTTCTCATTTATGCTTATAGCTTGAGAAAAGGATACTGATTATTAGACTGCTCTACCCCCCAAATAATTGATCTACTAAATAATCTGTTTTTAAAATGCTAAGATATATGTACATAGATGCAAACATATATACATATGATATACTATCTCAGAATATAAATATATGCTATGATTTGAATTCACATACTTCATAAAAGTCATTTTCATTGCCAATAATATATTTTCTAATACTTCAATATTATTTTATTAGGGAAAGTGTCTGGGATAAAATAAAACATTTAAAACACAGTTCTTCAGCTATTTGAAAACAGTCACCTACCTAGAAGTTCTTTTGGAAGTTCTCTAATGAATAATATTTTTTTTTCCAATTGCTAAAATCAGTATGATGAAAAAAAATCAACTTTGCTATTATCTAGTACTATTAATATGTCAAAAATGTTATGATGATTCAAAATTTATAAAAATTTAGAATAAATGTTCTGTAAAGATCAAAAATAAATAATATAATTAATAATTTAATGAAAAATGCTGATCTTTATAACTAGATATACTTGCTATCATTATTATATGAAAACAATACTATTAGTTCGCTGTCAAAAAAATTCTCATACTGAGTTATTTTCTTGATGGTAGAAATGGGCCAGTACATATTCTTACACAGTTTCATGTCATTTTTTCCTTATTAAATGAACATGAATTTTGTAAAAGGTCTACTAGAATTATTACTGCAACCTATAAATTACTGTTTATTTCTCTCTCCAAGATTAAACTGGTAATCAAGATTACAGTAACATGATGTTTCAATCAATTTCACTAAAAGGCCCGGGAAATTTGCTTTGTGAATGCAATTGAGTAATTTACTCTTTTTACAGTAATTCACTAACTACAGGAAAAGTCTGAGGGAAAAAAATTGGCTTATTTAAGCACTGGCATATAATAAATGACATAGGTATGAACTTTTATTATTTCTCTAAAATGAGGACGTATATTATATTACAGGTCATGGGGCTAATGAACAAGAACTGAATACTTAACAACAGGCAAGAAAAGTCAGGGTTTGCAGTGGCAAGGAAGAAGGTTGCCCAGTGGACTGGCCTTCTATTTCTCTCTGAGTCATTTTTATACTTCATCCCAAATCTGAACTAATAATGGCAATTACAAAATGTTTTAACTTCTTTGCACTTTATAAATTCTTTTATACTCCTCTCTGGTAGGACATAGTGTCTCTGGTAGAAACAGGAGCAAAGACTTTTCTCCCTGTGATTTAAGGATTGGGTTGCCTGTAGATGACAACAACAACGAAAAACCTTCTTGGGGGAAGTGGAGGGACATGACAGAGAAGTCATAGACACACACGAGGAGTCACCAATGAGATATCTGTGGAGACCAATTTAGAGAAGAAAGAATTAAGTTTTTTCTGTGGAAAAGTGGCACTGTAGGACTCACATTTACACTCCAGCTGAAATTAAAGCATCCTGCAGAAGATTTGATTCATTTACAGCTTGAAAACTAAGTATAATACATACAAGCCAAAGTGTTTCTTGATGATACTTATTGAACTCAGCATATATTGAACGGTCAGCATAATAAAGGAAAAAGTCATAGTATTAAAAGGAAGAGTGCTAATGAAATACTTACTTCGAACTTCATATTGATTATACTCCACTGTTTTTAGCAGAGGATGAGAGAAACAGTGCCACGGTAGTTGTTTTCTAACTTGAGGCAGTACATAATGAGTTACAAACCCCACAAAGCCAACCAGCGCATACAACACATACTTGAGAGCAGGCTAAAAAAATAGTACATAAAATTGAAAAAATTAGGAGTGACTTTGAGAATCATAGAATTGCAAATTTGTCAGTTTAGTTTTCCCTTTGATAATGAAGAGCAAAAATAATTTTAGAATTTAAAAACCAAACATTTTTCTACAGTTAACATTTTTATATTATGCATTTTTTCTGATTAAATCAGCCTTGAAAGTTAGTGGCTGTTCATATATCACAGATACTATAAAATGCGTTAACTACTTTCTTTGGTGTCTCACACTATTTGTATAATGAGAGAGTGGCCTGAGTTATACTGTTTTCTACCGTAAGAATGTTCTACACGACATTCAATTGCTTCTCAGCCTTTTGGCTAAGATCAAGTGTAGAATGTTCTACATGACATCAGAGCAATGTATTGTTTTAAATAGTAAAGATAAAGGACATGAATTATGGTAGGATCTGCCTGAAACAGTCAACTGTATATACTGGTTCACAGAACATGGCTTGGCACACAGCTACATGCCTGACCCAAGGTGTGGAGGCCCAGGCACCCTAGAGCCACTAGTCACTGAGGTGATATCATCCATGGGTATCACTGATGAACACATCACAGCCACCAAGAGCCCAACCTCTTTCCTGCCACCCTACACGCTTCCCAGGAGTGCCATCTGCTCCTTCCTCAACTACACAGCCAATTATAACAGGGCCTAGAGCTTGATGCACACCTGTGTAAGCACACAGGACAGAGACCATTTATTTGTGACTACGAAGGGCATGGAAGGCTTTCAGCAGGGACAATCATCTGAGTCACCACATCCTGACTCATACTGAAGAAAAGCCATTCATTAGAAGCATGACACATCTTAAAATTTCTCTTCTCTACTACCACCAACACCCAAGCATATCAACTGGAGGCCCAAGAACTGGCCACCTGGACCCAAGACCACCAGTGCTCATGTATGCTGTCCAGCAGCCTGAGGACTAGCATACCCAACCCACTGCTGCCACCACTAGTGCCCGAGGACAGTCCACCTAGCATCCTCATCCCAAGCAAAGCCTTGCCACTGCCTCCATTAACAAACACAGCCTTAGCCAGTGAGGAACTCAAAGACACCACTGACACTAAATACAGCCTTAGAAATCACAGGGACACATTAGTGCACCCACCCAGATGCAAAGCCAATGCATCCTGCCCAACCAACATCATAGATACATCTACAGGAAAAACTCTTTCCCTAAAAAAGACAATCCCTAAAATTGGAAAAAGCAACTGTTACAAAACATGAACAGATATCATGATAAGGACACAAGAAACATAAAAAGGCAAGAAAATGTGACACCTCCAAAGAAACATAATAATTCTCCAATGAAAGACCTCCCCCAAAAAAAGGAAATATATTAAATGCCTAGAAAGGATTCAAAACAATGATATTGAGGAAATTCAGCAAGATACAAGAGAACACAGATAAATAATACAAAGAAATCAGGAAAAAAATCATGATCTAAGTGAGAATGTCAACAAAGAGATACCATAAAAAAGAACCAAACAGAAATTCTGTAACTGAAGAGTTCAATGAGTGAAATAAAATATATAATTAAGAGCGCCAACAATAGACTAGACCAAGAAGAATGAACTAAATTTGAACACAAGTCTTTTGAAATAACCAAACAGTAAAAAAAAAAAGGATAAAAAATAAAAAAAGCCTACACAATATATGCAACACTATAAAACTAGCAGATATTCAAAATTTGTCCAGATGGAGAAGAAATGGACAAAGGAATAGAAGGATTACTCAATGAAATAATGGCTGAAAGCTTCCAAGTCTTGCAAGTGATATAGACAACAAGATACAAGAAGCTCAAAGATTCCCAAATATTACAGGTGCGCCCACACAGGTCTTCTCCAAGGCACATTATAGTCAAATTGTCAAAAGTCAAGGACAAAGATAGAATTCTAAAAATAGCAATAGAAAAGCATCAAGTCACATACAAGAGAATGACCATCATACTAACAGCAGATTTTTCAGCAGAAACCTTACAAACCATATGGAAATATAGATCTACACAAAAGAATGGGGGAGCACCAAACATGGTAATTACACGGCCTATAGATGAGAGGAACTTTGCTTGAGGAACTGTCCATAGGGAACAACACCCAATGAGCCTCACCCATTCCTGAACCTTTAGATGATAAGATTCTAGATCTCCAACTGTATTGGAATGAGACTTTCAGGGGTTTTAGGAGAGGAAAAGTGGATTTTGCCTATGGCAGGATGTCAATCACTAAGGCCAGAGGGTGAGCTGTGGTAGTCAGCCTCTGAAATGGTCCCCATGATCCTTGCCTCCTGGTGTTTATACTTGTATATATTCTCTTCCCACAATGTGCCATAGTTGATCTAAGTTACCAATAGAATGTGGAAGGAGTGGTGGGATGTCACTTCCAATATCAGGTTATAAGGGAGTGCAGCTCTGTCTTGGGCTTTCTCTCTCAAGGGTCACTTGCTCTGGTAGAAATCTGCTGTCATTTTGTGGTGACACTCAGGCAGTGAGCATTATGGTGAGAACCACATGGAGGGGAACTGAGGTCTCTGGCCAACAGTCAGAAGAAACTGAGGCCTGCAAATAATGAACTTCAGATGACTACAGCATCATGAAAGATCCTGAGCTAGAATCATCCAGACAAGCCAACTCCAGATTCATGGCTCAGAGAAACCATGAGAAAATAAATATTTTTTTGATAAAACCAAATAAAAAGTCACATATTTATTTCAGCATTATGGACAAACATTATAAACAGATTAGAAGTGAGTCCAAACAAAGTTATAGTCATGCATCGCTTAGAAACAGGGACATTCTGAGACTATGCTAGGTGATTTCATCATTATACAAACATCAGAGTGTACTTACACAAACCTACCTAGTGTAGCCTACTATACACCTTGGCTTATGGTATAGCCTATTGCTCCTAGGTGACAAATAGGTACAGTGTGTTACTGTACTGAACATAGTAGGCAACTATAACACAATGTAAGTATTTGTGTATCTAAACATAGCAAATGTACAGTTAAAGTATGGTATAAAATATTTAAAAATGGTATACAAATAAGACAGTTGGATTATAATCTTATGGGACCACCGTCATATATGTAGTCTATACTTGACTGAAATGTTGTTATGCAGTGCAAGACTGTATTTTCCCCCAATTAAAAGAACAAAATCATTCTTTACCTGCAATGCTGTGAAGACTGTGCTTACATGAATAGCAAAATACAGCACACCAATTACAATGCATACTACTAGGTCAGACTGTAAACGCTCACCCTGATGGAAAAAAAAAAGAATTACCAATTACATTAAAATTCTTAAAAATCTTTCCTTTATTCCCAAGTAGCAAAGTTTAAGAAATAATTTTTCATTGGTACACTTTAAACTTCTGTATATTTCTTAAACATAATAATTAAAAACAATAAATATTACTTTCTTCCTCAATTTCCTCATATTTTCGTATTATACTGCAATACAAAGGAAACCAAACAACTTACCTAGTTCTGCTAGCTGTATAACATATTGCAAATATAATGAAGATTTTATTCCCCCATTGGTCTGTAAGTTTAACTTTTACATAGAGGAAAAGGATGTAAGTTGCTGTAACATTTTTTAGAATTTTTTTTTTTTTGAGACCAGTTTCCACTACATTGCCCAGGCTAGAGTGCCATGGCTATTCACAAGTGTGATCACAGCATATTATGGCCCAGAACTCCTGGGCTCAAGCAATCCTCCTGCCGCGGCTTACCAAATACACAGGACTACACAGTGTGCTACTTGCCTAGCCGTAGTGTCGTTCATAGAGGTATATCCCTTTGGATAAGTTATGTTTTCACTGGTCTTTGAAACATTAAAACTATATGTATATGTCACATTTTACTTACTAGATTTTGGTTCTTTGAGTGGTTATAGTAAAAATCAGAAACCTCAATATCTTTGGTTATCAGTTGATCCATTAGATTTGTGCTTATAAGCTATAGACTATATTACTGTATTTAACGTGAAATATGCTTTGCTAACATGGAAACTAAAGTCAGAATAAAAGTTTAAATTATATCTTGAGGTAGTTTTGTATTTCTAAAGTTTTCTAAAGAATATGTAAATAGCTCAAGTTCACTGAAAGTAAATGTTATCTCTAATTCAACTCATAAATTTAGTTTTTCACAAATGGAAATAATCTAAAATAAATCTGATAAAAGGATGTTTTATATTTTATTCTGTAAAACAGACATGAATCTATAGAATTCATTTTTCAAACAATGACTAAAAGAATACAGGCAAAATTATAATTTACTAAATCATAAATTTTTAAAAATTATTAAATTTACTTAACTATATTACGTTAATACAGGTTACTGTTCTTTCTGTTCAAACTGAGAAACACACAAACTTTCAGACTGCTTGAGAAATAAAACATTCTAAAAGACTAGTAAATGATGTATAAAGACATAGTTTTTATCAACAAGAACAATAACAACAAAATAAATGTAATTTATGTTAAATACTGATCTTTCAGATCCTAGTCTAAACTGACTAGGAATAAAAATCCTATGACCACTGAAATTACTTAATTTCACCTGACCTAAAAATAAATGTTTCACATATTGTTCTACATAGAAACCAACTTTGAGGAATGAGCATTTCTTACAAGTTAAAATTTGGAATAAAGGCAATCAACAACATACAACTAATTGTATTAAATATAACTATATATATTTTTCCCTCAATTATCAAAAACTTCCAAAAACTGTTCATTTTATAGCATGATCAATTATCTAAAATTTAAGTCTTTTTTGGTGATTCTAAAAGCTAAAACTTACAACAGAATTTCTAAGTTTTTCAGGCAGTGGATCTTTTACTTCAGACAGAGGGTCTTCTGGATTTTTCTCTTCTGTTTTTGGAAAAATCTTGGATTGCACCAAAGAACTTTACATTAAAAAAATTAAGAGAAAATAATTAATAGAAAATACATATATAATCTGAAAGCCAGTAATGCAAATGGCAAATAAAGATGACAGAAAACCAAGTAATCCAAATATATTTAATCATTAACAAATGATAAATTCCAAAATGTTTAAGATATCATAAATAAGCATACTGTGAAAATATTTTTAATAAAATATACTTTCAATGCTTGGGAGGGAAAAACCTAACAAACGCTGGTCAGAATGACTCGAAGTTAATATATTTTCAAATCTAATATAGATTAAGCCAATGGCACTTTGGAAAGGCATTGGGAAAAAGGTATCTTGGAAGTTATTTGAAGGAAATGCTGACATATTTAAATTTCTTTAATTTAGTAACAATTAATTTCACTTACAAAAGTACAGATGGATCACTGCTTTGTCGACTGAGATGATAGGATACTGCCACTAACAAACCACAAAAAATGGAGAAAAGTACTGGAATATGCTGGCCATCCCAAGAATCCTATTAAAAAAAATTTAACAGAATAATATGCTTCTAATTTATAATCTGTCATATACCTTTTATGTCAGTATTGGCAGAAAACAAAGAAATCAAATTCGACAAAAAATTTTAGCCACATTATTAATTGCATTGTATTCCAGAAAAATTTTGACTTATTATTTTCTGATGAGCTAGAATCTAGCTTCTAGATTCCTTTTGGTACTAAAGCTTCAGATTTCTTTGGGTAATAAAGCTCTATTCATACGGTAGGAATATTTTGCTTCTGATGCATGTTGTTACAAGTTCTTTCAGATTTTAAGTGGTATTAATTTTACAGTAAACTATGCACTCCTTTTTGAAGAATAATATGTAAATATTGTATATTGTTATATATAATAATGGAGAAGGAAAAGTCAACATGTAATATAACAAATTAAGCAAAAGGAAAGGTTGATATTTGGTGTGCTACTTTCTTGATGTCTTGCTCATGTGCTATACGATTACATCCTCCACAGCACTGAGCAGGCATTCAGTAACCGTTTCCTAAATGAATGATGGCATATTCCCAGAATGAAATAATATAAATGCTAGCTTCCAAGGCCAACAAACAGGTGGCTATGCCATGTTGGCTCTTCTCGCTGTAGTATCTTTAAGATCTGTTAGCATAAAACGTGGCATAGAGTGAATCATTCTGTTAACAGGAATAGTTAAGGGTGCTTAAGTATGTTCTGTGAGGTAGACACCATTCTAATCCTTTGTCTTTCTCTGGGGATTTGGAAAGGAAAAATTGTATGAGTAGGGAGCTAAATGGCAGTTTTTAATAAAATTTGCCCTTTTCCCCCCCACTTAAAAATAGTCACAACATAAACATTTTTAATGCTTAAATCAAAACCTTATTATCATCATATTGAATAGTGTTTGCAGACACACATTCTTAGATTTTTGTAAGTATTCCCTAAATAATTTTTACCACAACTCTTGGAAATATGTACTCCCCAATTCACAGAGGAAAAAGCTAAGACACAGAAGGCTTAAGTAATTTGTCCAGTTAGGTGGTAAAGCCAGAAAGTGAACCCCTCACATGTCTGAAATGTACTGAAAAAAAAGTTAAACATGTCAAGAGTTTGAGAATGAGAAAGAAATAAATGTATAAGAAAGCAAAGGAGAAAACAAAATATAGGTAGGAAGAGCATTTGCATAGTGATAATAAGGTAAACATATCAGGTACAGGTGGGAGAGAAGAGAGGCTATTTATGTGGTGGGGGCTGGGGTGGGGAGACAGAAAGTCAAGCCTACAATTTCCATAAAGGGTAGTCCATTGAGACTGCTTAAAACTTAAGAAAATACCAGAAGTAGAAATAAAAGTTACGTAGATATGTGGAGATACCAAAAGAATCAGCTCAAACAGTTGAGAGTAAAATGTCTAAGGAAGGTAGGAAGGGAAGAAGGGTAGAGACTATTGTTTTTGGTAATAAGTCTTGTAGAACTATTTGACTCTAAATTATCTGCATGTATAACTTTGATAAAATTAAAACAACAAAAAAAGATAGGCAGTATAACCACTTTAGAAAACTGGTAATTCCATTTCTAGGTATTTGCCCAAGAGAAATGAAAACACGTGTCCGCAAAAAGACATGCATAAGAATGTTCATAACAGCCTTATTCATAATATTCCTAAACTGGAAACAACTCAAATGTCCATCTTTAAGACAGTAGATAACCTGTGATATACTCATACAATGGGGGCAAGAGAGATTTAAAACCGAATGGAATACTCCTTCAAGAAGAAGAAAGAAACTCCTGCTACACACAATGTGGATGACTCTCAATAGCATCACCCTGAACAAAATACATCAGACACAAAACAATACATACGGTACAATTCCATTTATGTGAAGTTCAAGAACTGCAAACCTAATCTACAGTGAAGGAAAGAAGAACAGCAGAGGGTAGAGAAGATAGGAAGTCATACAAGGAAGTTTTCTGGAGTGATGGAAATATTTCATAGCTTAATAGGGATGTAGATTACATAGGTGCATGCATTTGTCAAAACTTATCAAATTATGTACTTAAGATATGTGGATTTCACTGGTATGTAAATTTTGTCTCAATTAAAACAAAACAAAATGAGTATTTAGGGGAAAAAATACCAAAAGATGCCTGCCTTTATTTGACAAATACTTGATACCATTTAGTACTTTTAGACAAAAGAAGAGCATTCTTAAGGTTATCTCAAAATGACTTGTTTATTTTATTTAGGTTAAGAATTTAGAATTATCTATTATTAACAGAAGTCATTCATGAACACCTCCTGTTGTCTGTGCCCTGTGTCCTAGATTTCATGTTGAAATCCGAACCCCCAAATAGATGATTAAGAAGCAGCACCTTTGGAGGTAGAAGGTCTGAGGGTAGAGCCCTCATGATTGGGATTGGTGTCATTACAAAAGGAACCTCAGAGAGCTCTCCAGTCCTCTTTCTACCATGTGAGGATACAAGAAGTCAGCTGACTGCAACCTAGAAGATAGTCCTCACCAGAACCTGACCATGCCAGCACTCTGATATCTAACCTTCAGCCTTAAGAATTGTACTGCTAGTTGTAAGTCACCTAGTCTATGGTACTTTGTTATTAAGATAACAGCCTGAACTAAGAATCCTCCCTAACTTACAAATTATATATAAACAAGTTGATAGTAACTACTACTTCTATTGAGTCACCAACTAGGAAAACAAAAAAGAAAATAAAACCCAAGTACCTCTGATATTAATGAATTCTGATTCAGAAGTGGGACAGGGACAGAAATTATGAAAAATAAAACCACTTATGGAAGCTGATGTAGGTCAAAAGATTAAAAGGTGGGTTTATTTTACCCACTGTAGAGGGCCCTGATTTCCTCCAAGGTCTAAATGTTTTTACTTTATTACATAATGGGCCTAATCATATGAAAACACCTGAAACATTTACACATATTAATAGAATACACTAGAGTAGTCTTAAAGAAAAATATTTAGCTTTTAATGAACTATGTATAGATCCTGCTAAAAAGTTCAAGGAGGCTGGGTGCAGTGGCACCTATCTGTAATCCTACCACTCTGAGAGACTGAGGTGGGAGGATTGCTTAAGGCCAGAAATTTGAGACCAGCCTGGGCAACACAGTGAGACCCTATCTCTATTTAAAAAAAATTAACAAAAAAACATTCAAGGAAAAACAAGAATAAACAAAAGGAAAGCAGATGTCACACAGACATAAAAGCCTATTTTAGTGAATAGATGAAAAGAAAAATAAAACCATTCCTAAAGGTATGCAATAAAGTTCTCAATAATTCCAAGTGTCCAGAAGTAACCACTATTCTAAATTTGTTATGTATTATTCTATAAGTATCCTATGTATCTACAAAACTTAATATGCACTTTTAAAAAATAGCACAAAGGAAACATCAATTTGGGGCATACTATTCTCCCTTTTAAAGAAAAAAAAAAGCCAACAGTATGTCTTAGAGATCACACCACACTAGCATGTAAAAAAATATATTTTATTCTTTTTCATGACTGTATAGCATTATTTTGTATAGCTATATAACTGATTTGACTAGTCATGAATGACAACTTATTAGGTCATTCTCAGCTTTTTAAAATATTTTTATTTTATTTTTTTAGCAAGACAGTCTTGCTCTGTCACCCAGGCTGGAATGCAGTGGCACAACCATAGCTTACCATAACCTCAAACTCTTGTCAAGTGATCCTCCTACCTCAGCCTCCTAAGTACCTAGGACTACAAGCATACAATAAAATGCCTAGTTAATCTTTTTTATTTTTATTTTTTTAGAGATGGTGTCTTGCTATGGTGCCTAGATGGGTCATCAGGCAATCCTCCACCTCAGTCTTCCAAGTATTTGGGATTATAAGCACAACCCACTGTGCCTGGCTCATTACGAGCTTTTTACTGTTACAAACACTGCTATAATGAAAGCCCTTGTCCAGGCATACCTTGGAGATTGTGGGTTTGGTTCCAGACAACTATACTAAAACTGATATTGCAACAAAGCAAGTCACATCCTAGTGCAAATAAAAGATGTATTCACACTATACTCTTATCTAATTAAGTGTATAATAGTATTGTGTATAAAAAGTGTATATACCTTAATTTAAAATTACTTTATGGATAAAAATGCTAACTATCATCTGAGCCTTCAGTGAGCTGTAATCTTTGTACTGGTAGAGGGTCTTGCCTTGATTTTCATGGCTGTTAATTGATTAGGGTGGTGGCTGCTGAAGGGTGGAGTGGCCATGACAATTTCTTAAAATAAGACAACAATGAAGTCTGCTGTATCAACAGACTCTTCCATTCATTAATGAATCCTGTATAGCCTGTGACGCTGTTTGATATAAGCATTTTACCCATAGAATTTCTTTCAGAATTGGAGTCTACCCTCTCAAACTTTGCCACTGCTTTATCAACTAAGTTTATGTAACAGTCTAAATCCTTTCTTGTCATTTTAACAATGTTCACAACATCTTTACCAGGAACCAGTTCCATCGCCAGGAACCATTTTCTTTGCTTATCCGTAAGAACCAACTCCTCATCCATTCAAGTTTTACCATAAGATTGCAACAATTCAGTCACATCTTCAGGCTCCACTTATAATTCTAGTTCTCTTGCTGTTTCCACCACATCTGCAGTTACTTTCTTCACTGAAGTCTTAAACCCTTCAAAGTCATCCCTGAATGAGGAGAGTGGGAATCAGCTTCTTCCAAACTCCCGTGAATGTTGATAGTTTGACCTCCTCTCATGGGTCATGAATGTGCTTAATGGCTTCTAGAATGGTGATTCTTCTCCAGAAAGTTTTCAATTTACTTTTCCCAGATTCATCAGAAGAAAATCACTGTTTATGGTAGCTATGGCCACATAGCCATATGAAACATTTCTTAATTAATAAGACTACATAGTCAAAATTATTCCTTGATCCATGGGCTACAGAATGAATGCTGTGTTAGCAGGCATGAAAACAATATTAATCTGCTTGTACTTCTCCATCTGCACTCTTGGGTGACTTGGTGCATTGTCAATGAACAGTAACATTTTGAAACGAATCTTTTTTTAGGAGCAATAGGTCTCAACAGTGTGCTTAAATAATCCAGTAAACTATGTTCTAAAACAGATGTGCTATCATTCAGGCTTTACTGTTTCATAGAGTACAGGCATAGGAGATTAAGCCAAATTCTTAAGGGCCCTAGGATTTTCAGAATGATAAATGAACATTGGCTTCAATCTAAACTCACCAGCTGCATTAGCCCCTAACAAAAGCGAAGTCAGCCTGTGAGGCAGGAGGATTGCTAAACTCAGGAGTTTGAGGTTGCTGTGACATAGGCTGATGCCATGGCACTCTAGCCTGGGCAACAGAGTGAGACCCTGTCTCAAAGAAAAAATAATAATAATAATAAAATTTAAAATAAAGAAAGAAAAGGATAGGTTCCCCCTGGGAGTGCCTGTCAAAAAAAAAAAAAAAAGAGAGAGAGAGAGAGTCAGCCTATCCTTTGAAGTCAGGCATTGACTTCTCTCTAGTTGTGAAAGTCCTAAATGGCATCTTCTTCCAGTAAAAGGCTGTTAACAATGATCTTAGCTAGATTTTCTGGATAACTTGTTGCAGCTTCCATATCCACACTTGTTGGTTCACTTTGAACTTTTATGTTACGGAGACATAAGGTTAAACCTTATGAACCAACCTCTACCAGGTTCCAACTTTTCTTCTGCAGCTTCCTCACCTCTCTCAGCCTTCACAGAATTGAAGAGACTTAGGGCCTTGCTCTGAATTTGGCTTTGGCTTAAGAGAACATCGTAGCTGGTTTGCTCTTCTATCCAGACCACTCAGACTTTCTCCATACCAGCAATAAGACTGTTGCGTCTTCTTATTATTTGTGTGTTCACTAGAGTAGCACTTTTAACTTCCTTCAAGAGCTTTTCCTTTGCATTCACAATTTTGATAACTCTTTGGCACAAGATGCCTCGCTCTGTCCTATCTTGACTTTCAACATGATTTCTACACTAAGCTTAATGTCTAGCTTTTGATTTAAAGTGAGAGACATACAACTCTTCCTTCTGGTGGTGCAAAGGCAATATATATAACCAAAGTGTTTGTACCCCCTGAATTTTTGTGCCCCCCAAATTTTTTAATATTCTGAAATTAAAAAAAAACAAAAAACAGTTCCTTTCACTTGAATACTTACAGGCTATTGCAAGGTTAGTAAGTGGCCTAATTTCAATGTAGCTGTATCTCAGAGAATAGGGATCCTTAGGAGAGGGAGAGAGATGAGGGAACAGCCAGGTGGTGGAGCAGTCAGAACACACACAACATTGATCTATTAATTTCACCTTCATTTATACAGATGCAGTTCCTAGTGCCCCAAAACAATTACAATAACAACATCAAAGATCGCTAATCACAAATCACCATAACAGATATAATAATAATGAAGCATTGGGGGAGTTACCAAAATGTGATAACAGAGACACAAAGTGAGCACATAGTATTGGAAAAGTGGCACCTACAGACTTGGCTCAATGTAGGGTGGCCACAAACATTCAATTTGTTAAAAACACATTATCTGAGAAGCACAATAAAGTGACACACAATAAAATGCAGTATGCCTGTACATAATCTCTGCTTGTGCATATATCTATAGTTTTATTACATTATAATGTGTCATATTTAAAACTA
Source organism: Mirza zaza (assembly GCA_008750895.1). Taxonomy (NCBI): domain Eukaryota; kingdom Metazoa; phylum Chordata; class Mammalia; order Primates; family Cheirogaleidae; genus Mirza; species Mirza zaza. The sequence goes on along the minus strand of VSMD01140150.1, from coordinate 9,151 downwards.
AAATTGTCTAATGCAAATGCCATGCCCCAGAAAGAAGGAAAAAACATTTACCTTCCTGCCCACCTTAGGACACAGGAATCTAGTTGGCAGTTTTAAAATTGCTGCTGTTCTTCTATATAATTATAGTTGAATAGGCCTTTCTAAACTAGGCTAGAAAACTTACTGCATTTGCTAACTTCTATAACTACAATTTTCAAATAATGATTCACTTTCCAAAACATGACTCAAAACATGATCTAACACCATTAGCCAGGTTAGTTTATAGGTGTTGCCTATGGGTGAAGTCTGGATTTGGATCTTAGTGCCTCCAGTTCTTTCCTGGGCTTACCTCCATTGATTATATTCCTTCTACTAAATTTTTCCTCCTCACTTTTTAAATGTAGTCTAGTCTCAGGGCTTTTTAAAAAACAAAGACCAGAAAGCAACTCCCATTATGTGTATATGTGTGTATCCCTCAACTATATTCTACAAAGAGTAGAATACATTTCCTTGATATACATTCAAACCTAAACTTATATTAATCTGGTTTCCTTAACCAAAACACCAAAGAAGCTGCTTTTGTTAAGTCACCGATATCCTATTAACTACAAAATTCAACAAAAACCTTTTTCAGACTCTACTGCCTCTGAAATTTCCTTCATGTGTTTCTGCTATAACCAATACTTCAACATTGGCATTTCCCAGAGTTCTTTCCGCATCCATTTTCTCTTGTCAAGCCACATTAACAGTATTTTCTTACACTTTATTGAATTTTGTTCATGACTTCCAAATCTATGACTTAAACCTCTCTGCATATAATTATCTACTATGCAACTCTGGATACCTCGTAAATATCAACAAATAAAGTATAAAAATGTAAACAATCACCTTCCTCAACAAACTCAAAGGTTTCCAATCTCATACATTAGCACCACTTCTTAACCAGTTGTTCAAACCAGATCCTACCCAGAAATCATCCTGGACCATATTCTGGCTTTTTTCTCTTTATTCAGATAGTTCCCAAATATATTCATGGAATCCAATTTTAGATAAGTCCCTCTGATTTCAACATTATACCACAACAGTCTCCCTACTTTGATCTCTCCTGCTTAGACTTCAATCTCCTTCACAATGGAGACCAGTCATCTTTCTAAAATGCAATTCCAATCATTTCCTTGCTCTACGTCAAATACATTGATGATTTTCCATCTTCACCCCACCACATTAGGATAAAAGATATCTCATGATCCAGCCTTTGCTTACTTTTCTAAGGTCGTCTTTCCTTGTGAAACCAAACCTCCAGCAATTCCAAATTATTCACTGTTTCCTCTCTACAACCCATTTTCTTCAAAACTCCATAGCTCTTCACCCTTATTTTAATTAGCTAATGTCTATTTGGCCTTCAAAATTTGGTGAAAATCACCCCCTTAGAAAATTGTTTTAAATCCCTTTCAGCTAAATAAAGTAGTCTTGATTTGTATACCCACTGCACTGTCTTCATAACCTTCATTACCCTGTATTGAACATGTTGGTTGACTTATTAATCGTAGCTAATCTATCAGTCCTTAAAAGCAGAAAATGGCTCTTAGCATAATACCTGGCACACAGTAAGTGCTCTATAAATTCTACTTAATATATGAGGCAAGGAAGGATGTTGTGAGTCACTTTCATAGTCCTTTCAAGCCTACCATTCTGATTATCTTGCATTAATCACAAAACAAAACCAAAAAAAAAAACCCAGAAGTATGTCTCAGTGGTTAAAAGTTGTCTATAAAAAATTTTTAATTTTCATGTTTATGATTTGATGACAACCTTTTAAAAGGGAGCTCATAAAGCTCATCCAGACCCTTCTAACCCAATAATGACATTCAAGTCCAGTGTATTAATTTTTACTAGCATGTATCTTAAATTGTAGTTCTTGAACTTACAAGTTTAAAGAAACCTTGATATGAAAAGTGGTTACATAAACTCTTAACTAGAATCTGAAATTAATTTCATATTCTATAATTATCATGCCCAACCCTATACTAGATGAGCCTAGTTTTTAATAATCTGTTTCTAATATTAACCTGTGATTACTGCATTAAAATAATATTCTTTAATAATGATTAACTATTAAATTGCTTTCACATTCAATGTAAATGAGAATAAATATAATGTTCATCACATGAAAATCATGGATATTAATGCTAAAGTGGCACCAAGAAAAAAAATCATTATTAGTCAATTTTAAAACAATCTTCATATGGAAATACTATCTTAAACACAAAACATTCTACAGTTTAGTGCTCACCTTTAAAGCTCCATAACACAATCCATATAATAAGGCTACTGCCACAATGCTGCAGATAAAACTGTAAAGTGCTGCAAGTAGGCTTGTAGTGGCTAGAGAGTAAAGGAAAAAGAAAATCAATATTTTATAAACGTCTATAAAAAAATTATAAGGTCACCAAAAAGCATTTAAAATGTTATATAATGTTGACTAAATATCTACTCATTTGATTTTTTTAAATTCTGTTATTTCATCCTGTACTTTCAGAAGATCTTGACATGACAGATTTGCTATCCTTCATCTTTGTTACAGTATAAAACATATTCACCTTCGAAGTAATGAATATTTATACATAGCAGAAAAAAATTATACCTATATGATGCTTCAAGAATGTATCTTAGGCCGTGCATGCTGTGGCTTACTCCTGTAATCCTAGCACTCCAGAGGGCCAAGGTAGGAGGATTGCTTGAGCTCAGGAGTTCAAGACCAGCCTGAGCAAGAGTGAGACCCCATTTCTACTAAAAAATAGAAAAATTAGCCAAGCGTCATGGCATGCACCTGTAGCCTTAGCTACTCAGGAGGCTGAGGCAAGAGGATCACTTGAGCCAAGGAATTTGAGGCTGCAGTGAGCTATGATGACGCTAATGCACTATACCCAGGATGACACAGCAAGACTGTCTCAAGGAAAAAAAAAAGAATGCATCTTATATTGATAAAAAATATTTTAAAAATGAAGCTTTCAGAGGCCTAAAAAAGAACTGGAGATGTAGTAAGTATTCACTGAAAAATATTTGAATTTGTATCACCCACAGAAGTAAACCTGTATTCCCATGTGTTAATTTTCACAAAAAAGTACAGATCTGACTAATTACAAACAATAATAACAGCAAAAACTAGATCCAATAGGATTATTAGTAATAAAGAAGAGGAGATGGCTAAGATAGCTAGACTTTATTTTTAAAACATGGGTGACAGAATTTCTTTAATGGTAATTTTATATGATGATCATGTCTATTTGTGATAATCTTTTATAAATATCTCATAAGTTTATACAAGTTCCATGTAAATTCATTATAACTTTTCGTTTCACACTTTTTATCACTTCTTACATATATACTCCATTATTCCTGGATCTTTCACTAAAACACTTTTTCCTATTTGCAAATTAATTGTTCCTCAATTTTTAATTATTAAATGTCTTTTCTTCTAATTTCGATTCTAAATTGAAAATTAGAAAAGCATTTTAATGTTAAGCATATTACCACATTATCTGTAAAAGTAATATATAATTTTTATAAAGAAATACTCACCATTACCACCAAAGATATGAATATCCAATTGTTCACAAAGGTACATTACAAATGTATTCACCTGAGGCAGGAGACCAATGAAAAATACTATTGGGAAACAGAGTGTAAACACTATAGAAGGAAAGAAAAGTATGTTAAAAAATATTATACTCTTTCCATCTTTTGTTCATTGAAAGATCATAAATGATGAAAAAAATAAAAAATTAACATCAACTACTAAGCAATTTTTTAAAAGGTATTTATTTATGTTGACATAATTATCTGTGTATTAAATATTTTCAACCTATAAACACCTTTTAAAATTATTTCAACCATTTTCACATAATAGGAACCTAAGACAAAGAATCCAAGAAAACCTTTCCATTGCATCTGCTTCAAGAACAGAATTACTATAATATTTGTTATTTATTAGCTTTTTTCATTTATCATAGCCCTATAGTTTTGTTCCTCAGAGAGAATTACAATAAATAGCAAAACAAGCTTATTAAAACTATTTTTATCTATTTAATTGATGTTCATCACTTAACTGTTGATATACAAATAAATCAATATTAAGATTAGATACTTAAAGATGACTCACCTATAACTAAATCCCTGGCTGATATAAACACCAGTGGATTGGTGAAAGTTATTCCATATAATTTGAACTTGTTTGCAGTCAGGTTTCTGCTACCATAATCCAAGAGCCAAATAAGACCGCAACATAAGCAGAAATAAACTGGTCTACTGTAGGCAATGATACGATTATGACCCTGAAAATGACATTTTTTAAAAAGTCAGATCAGTTTAATTTTAAGAGTCACAACTAGCTATTGAGATCACTGATGGTTTATATTCTAAAAGATTCAAAATTTTCCCATATGGAAGCCAGGTTTCTGACAGTCACTGAAGGAAATGGCACAGAAAGGAGCAAGAAGAGAATAAACTGTGACACTGAATTAAAATTAGAGGTATTAGTATGAACTCATTATTTTAAAAATGCAAATACATAGATATAAGAATAGATAATGTATATGTGTATAAATGTACATACGTATGTATATTTCCTAGCTTTCTCCACTGAGAAGACCTAGAAGCAATGACATTCTAGTAATAAAGATTACTGGCATCTAGAACTTAGTTTGCAAATACTATTATTCATACACAAAATACCAAGGCTCCACAGAGAAAAGGCCAGTTTCATGCTAGGGTAGGTAAAGTATAAGCTGAACCTGGAACATATTATTGTGACAAAACATAGGAAGTACTTAAAGAATGACAGATACTTCACAAGGACACAGAAGGCAGCTTGATGGACTCCCAGTGGCCCAATCAAAGATAATTTGAGCAATGAAATAAATAATACTAGTAATATAGTCCACTGAATAAAATAATCCATTTATATACACTAATACATACACTCATACATACATACATGAGCAGAAGGGGAAAGTCTTCCTTACAGTAAAAAGTCAACTAACATACATAGAAGGAATGATGGAATTAGAAAATCATTATTTGGCAACCATCAAATGATAAGTGAATCAGGCAAGAAACATCAGTAGGGACTAAAGCAAGTGGACAGAAGTTTATAGCATAGCAAGACATATATACACTGTCAAAATATCTCCCTATGAGATATGTGATACATATCTATATGAGAGACAAGAGAAAAAAAATAACATTACAGTAGAGTAATGGCTCTTAAGGAAAAGGGAGGGAGTTTTGCTCCCCAGGGGACATTTGGCAAATGTCTGGACACATTCTGTTGTCACAATTGGGGCAATGGTGCTACTAGCATCCAGTGGGTAGAAGTCAGAGAGGATGCTAAACATCCTACAATGCATAGGACAGTACCTGCCCATCTCCAACAAAGGATCATCTAGCCCAAAATGTTAATACTGCAGAGATTTACCAAAAGATCAAAGTTAAAATCACTAGTAATAGGACAAATCAACATGTGTTTCCTTCTCATATCACCTGCTGAGTAGAACACATCGCTTTTGTAGCATTCCTACCAAAAAAGTGTGGCCTGTATCAAATCAGAAAGAAACATGAGACAAACTCAAATTGAGAGACAGTCTATAAAGTAAGTGGCCTGTATCCATCAAATATTTTAGTATCATGAAAGACAAATACTGAAGAATTGCTCCAGATTAAAGGAGATTTAAGAGACCAAACATACGGAGGAACTTTCTATTGCCAATTGAGTCAATGGGCAAAACCTGAATTAAGATCTGTGAATTAGAAAATAGTACTGTATCAATGTTGATGTTGTAATTTTGATAATTACATTAAACTAATGTAAAGGAATGCCTTTGTTTCTAGGAAACATACACTGAGATATTTAGACGTAAAGAAGCATGATGTCTGCAAGTAGAGAGAGATAGACAGATTATGTGCTAGAAAACAATTAAGCAAATATAGTAAAATGTAAACACAGAGAATCTGGGTGAACATTATCTGGATTTCTTTGTACTACCTTTGCAACTTTTCTCTAAGTCTGAAATTACATCAAAATAAAAAGCTAAAACCAATGCTTCCATATATCATTATATTTCAAAAACATTCTTACAAAATAATAAACACATCAGTCAAAATCATTTGCCTCCTTTTTTTTATTTTGCTCATCTATTCCCACTATTAATTATTTTAGTGTACAGATAAAAAACATAATTATAATCAAGAAAAAAAAAGCATCATCATAATCTATTCTTGAAGTCTATTTCTGAACTATTTTAAAGAGAATATCCTTTGGACTTTCTATTAAATAGTTATTTATTTAATAGAAGTTACATTTAATAGAAGTAACTTGAGAAGTTACTCAAGTTACATCTAAAAATTGGTTCATACTTCACAATAAATAATGCTAGGGAGATAACATTTTCATCTAAAGTCACAGAATGAACAGCAAGGTTTTTATCTCATGACTTAGTCTGATGGCCTTAACACCAAACTAATGTATTACTTCTTTATTCTTGCTCCTAATGATTACCTAAGTGAAATAATATAAAGTTTTTCCTACTTCAAAACTCTATTTTTAATATTTATCACAATCCATTATTCAAAATTTATTAAATGCAAATAATCATCAGTTTATATGAACAATATCTACCTAATTGATAGCCTGAAACAGGCTATCAAAAACTGAATTATTATGCTCGTTTTCAACCAAGATTTAGAGTACACAAATACAGTGTCATTTTATTTCAAGCTAATAAATCACCTCTATTTCTAGTACTGTGTCGAAACTTAGATGAGAAAATAATAGCATAAATCTTAATTCAATCTGATGCATTCCCTCTTTACAAAAAAAGCCCTTGATAAATGTTTAGAAACTAGAAGTTTTAGCCATATTAGAGTAACTTACATGTCTGGGAGAAGAAGAATCTGGTTGAACACTCTAAAAATGAAACAAAAAGACAAATTACACTGCTGAATTCCTGGTAATTTTACAAGCAACTTACAAAATGCCTGAAATGGTTTCAAGTACATATTCCACAATTGCAAAATGACCTCCATTAATCTTTTCTAAAGATGAAACATCAGTTCCACATACTGATGTTACTGTGATATTAAAAACATCTCAAATATTTCCTGATAAGAGTCAAGAAATAAGATTACTTATTTTGATTAATTAATAATTTGCATCTAGCTTAAAGTTTTTGAAATAGCATATGGTAGACAGATTCATCTTAGTGCTTGGCTTGTAACTATACATAAATGTAGTTAAGTTAGAATTCTTTCTCATGGGACATATCTCCATTTAGGAAATGCAAATAACAGGTTAGCTTATAACAAGAATTTTAGTTCTGCCCACAAATTGCAAGCTTACTAAACAATTAAATGATACCTGTATTAAATATATTGCATCCATTTTTACAACAAAATAATCAAATAAACTAAGCTGTATCCTTTTAAGAGACTTTATTAACTTCCCATAAAAATGTTCAAAAGATATTATACAGCTACTTCCTCAATCATGACTTTTCTCCCAAGTTTCAGTTCATTTCCAATGGCATACCAAACAATTTCACTATGATGGTCTATCACTACCCTATAATTCTACAATGGACCAAGCTTGCTGAATTTGACATTTGATCCTTGGCTAGATTTGAGTTCAGATAACACTTATTCTATAAAAGCTTTTGTTTTTGCCTTCATTTCTGTTTATGACATAACTATTTTTCTAGTCGACAAGAGTAAAAAATCTCAGTCACCTTTTACTTTTTCAATATTAAACCATATTAACCTGAAAGCAGCAGACAAAATTAATTGGACAATAGACACTGGAGAAAGGAAATGAATTTCAATGGTTTCAAGGCAATAAAAGGATAGATTATGGTGGCTGAAATGAAAGACAAGAATGAAGACCAGTCCAGGTGTGGTGGCTCACGCCTGTAATCTTAACACTTTGGGAGACCAAGGCAGGAGGATCACTTGAGACCTGGAGTTTTAGACCAGCCTAAGCAACACAGTGACACTCCATCTCCACAAAAAATAAAAATAAAAAAATTAGCTTGGTATGGCGGCACATGCCTATAGTCCCAGTTACTTAGGAAGCTGAGGCAGGAGGATCACTTGAGCCTAGGAGCATGAAGTTGCAGTAAGCTATGATGACATCATTGTACTCTAGTCCGAGCAAGAGAGCAAGACCTTTTCTCAAAAAAATAAATAAAAAATATTTTAAAAAACCAGTGAATTTAACATAGAATCACCAAATTTAATCAAATGCATTTGGTTACTTGTTATTAGGAATCAAGGAGGACGAAGTAGAGTCTAAGATTCTGAGCTGATATACCATAGTCAAAAGCAAAGAAAAAGGGAAACAAAAATTAATCAGACGACGATAATGTGCTCTTTTTAAAATATGTCCAGCTGTCTGTTGTATATATAAGACTAAAGCTTGCAAAAGAGGTGAAGGCTTTGAGATGTAAATCTGGACATAACTCATATATGAGGGCAACAAATAAAGTAATAAAAGAGGATGACTTCACTGGCAAGGAATATAAACTGAGAAAAGGGCCAAATAAAACCCTAGAGAATTATCATAAATTAAGATAAAAGAACATAAAAGAACAAAGATGCATCAACAAAAGAGAATAGAGTCATCTGAAAAGCATGAGAATCATCAGGGTAGTATAAAGTCACAGATCAACAATCAGAAGAACATAAACATGGAAGACTGTACGAATAGGTATTAAATGATGCAGCACTCATAGAATGGAAACTTATTAGCAACCACAAAGACTGTAATTTCAGTACTGCAATGAGGAAAGTATGGGTGATTCTTAAAGAAATGAAGCAGATGACGTAGGTGGCTTACTCCAGGTACCCCGCAATACATGGAGAGAGAAAAAAGAAAGAACAGCTTATAGTATAAACAGCACTATATGAATAGTTTTTAGGCTGACTGAAGGCTCTGCATGCTAGCATGTGTAAGGCAAATAACCAATACAAAGCAAAGGGAGGGAGGGAGGGAGGGAAGGAGGGAGGGAGGGAGGGAAGGAGGGAGGGAGGGAGGGAAGGAGGGAAGGAAGGAAGGAAGGAAGGAAGGAAGGAAGGAAGGAAGGAAGGAAGGAAGGAAGGAAGGAAGGAAGGAAGGAAGGAA